>OVBB01000126.1:0-46231 GCA_900406415.1 Isatis lusitanica
ACGGTTAGTGGCACGCCGTTCTCGAGTGAGGATGAGACGGGTGTTACACCAGTGTTCATGACGGAGCATGAAGGCGACATCTTTGTTATCTATACACGCTGCAACAACAACCTTATGGTGGTGTATAAACTAAACTTGAAACATAATGTATGGGAAGAGAAGAGAGATCTTGGAGGCTTGACAGTATTTGCAAGTTGCCCTGCCTCTTTTATAAGAGCTGGTCTCTTGGCCGAGGAGAGGAACAGAATCTATCCATCTTTTACTAATACTTTAGGGCAGTATGGCATGTATTACTCCCTTAGTGATAGGAAAAGCTCTAATCCTCGTCCAAGAACCGATTTGTCTACCCGCATCGCTTGGGTGGAACCACCTCCCGACAAATGTTAATTTGTCGTGACTTCATCATCCTTTATGTTTTTTTTTTCTTATCAAAAACGTTATTTTATGCGTTTTAAAGATTTGAATTAGTTTATAGTTTTTTTTTTACATTGTTACTCAGATACTTCATGAATTGGTTGAAATTCCTACTAATCCAATGCCTAGTAGACACGAGTGTCTCAATCTGATTTTATGCATGCGCATGACACTATCTCTTATTTGCATTTTATATGTTTGATAACTAGTCTTAACGGTTTATGTTAGTATGTGTTTTTAGGGAAAGTCATATGGATTAATCTGCATGCAGAAACTTGGAAAAACAAAAAACAAGTTAGTGGGCTCTCTCCTACTAGTGAGATCATACGCCATTTATTCTCAGGTTGGTTCTTCATAAGCTTTTAAGACACATCGTAGATGTGATCTGTTGTTACATCAAAATGATTTAAACCAGTTCTTTGATGCACTTCAACTTTAGTTTTGGCATATATATCGGGTTCTCGTAACGCTAATTCATGTCCACCATTATTAAGGATGACTTATATATATCGTTCCTTTAGTGACATCTGCCATAGGATTGTTTCTTCTCTTTCTCGCATTCACTTTCCTGGCAGCTCGAGAAGATACAAAGAAGAGGCTAAATATAAAGAACCGTACATAATGTCTTTTTCTTTTCTCTCTGACTTCATATGACAAAGTCATGTCTCATCTTTTTACAAGTCACTCTCATGTAGTTAATTTTGTTGTGAAGATACTTTATAGCATTACTGTTTCTAGTACCGTTAGAGAAAGCTTTGATGTTGCCGTTGTTCTTGTTTGTTCTCAAGACCAATTTAGTTCCTTACGATGTAGATAGGATATATATGTTCTTGAAGCTAGAAAAGTCATATGTGCTGCTTTTCTCCAGTGTATGGTATATGGTATGTTACAATGTTCTATTGGCTCAATTTAATGCACTGCGGTTCGTTACATGAGTTGTTTCCTCATTTCATTGAGCTTTAACTTAACGATATGTATAAAACTACATGTTTGAAATATTTTTTTTTTCTTTTAAAGGGAAATCTTAATTGCATAAACTGCTCCTCCCACCAACTATCAACTTCCCTAATATCTGAAATTAGACACTTTCCCAAAAAAATTGTAGTCAGCCTAAATTTTCTCATTGCCTCTTCCCTCAAAGAGCCTTAAAAAAACGACTGGTCAAATATTTAGTCAGTTTATAATCTATATATATATATGTATAAATCGAATCATTATGCTCATCAATCTCACAACAACAAATCCAAATTCACACACAAACAACAACAACAACAACAACAAAATGTCTACAAAATCAATCGTTTTACCATTTCTTCTCCTAATCATATTTGTCTCTACATCTCAAGCAAGTCGTCAACTCTGGGATAGTGGATTTGGCGAGTTTTTCGGATCCAAATCCGGGTTTCATGGGATGTCTGGTTTTCCCAAACATGAAGATTTGATGAATCCGACACACACATGCACCGCGCAAGGACCTTGTCAAGGTAAGAAGCTGACGTGTCCCGAGGAGTGCTACAAAACATCCAACGTTGACAAGGAAGGTTATAAAAGCACCAGCAAGAGCGGAGGATGTTCCATGGACTGTACGGACAAGTGTATCGCCACTTGTAATTAATTCTTATCTTATAGTCCATACTTATGAATATGATTATAGCGTGCATCTTTTATTGGAGAGTTTGTTTCTCCTTAATTCTTTTTGGTATGTATTAAATAATGCTTTCTAGTTTTCGATCATTCTATGTATGTAAATATGCTTACGAGTTATGAATAAAATACCTTTTTCGCGTTTCTCAAGTGGTGTGAGAGATTTTAAGGGTTTGATTGGTTCTCCTAACAATCATGAATGCTATGTTTACAGCTGGTGGTAACCATTGGTGATATTTAGAAATAGCCACGAAAACCATTTTTTACTATTTCGTTTTGTTCAGAATCGATCTAAATTAACATCCGATAAAAAAAAATTAAACAATTTCTCTCTATAGATGGTTATGACTGGATAGTAAAAAATAAAAATAATATTTTTGATTTTTAAAAAGAAATGATTAAAAAAAAAGAAGGATATATAATATTTTAATTTTTTTATCAATCACTAAAATATATATATACAGTAAAACCTCTGTAAATTAACAATATTGGGGCTTCAAATTTTTATTTATCTATAGAGATCTTAATTAATGGATAACTTAATAATTATTAATTTATAAAGTATTAATTTATAGTATATTTTTAAAAAAAAAATCTTTTAATATGATGTTATGCTAGAGAAATCAAATGAATCTACAAAAAAGGTTGGACTATATTTCATATAAGAGTAAAAATATTTTGATTGATATAAAATATAAATATATATATAATATATAGTATATATCAGTCTAGAAGACTGTGGAAAAAATTGAGAACAAAATCAAACAAGTATTATGGAACATATTCATGAGAACATAATTGAACAAGTATAATTTATTATTACTTGCAACAAATTACCGTCCAACAAACACTTTATTTGGAGGACGAGTTCGCAAAGATATAAAAATAATAGAGTTTATAACACCCCAATCGTCTTTACCACTGAGCCCACATGTCCTCTCATTATGTTTATTGGGTCTCTCACTAGGCTCACATGTCCTCTCATTAGGTCTATTGGGCATCTCACTAGGCTCACATGTCTTCTCATTAGGCGCATTGGACCCACCCCTGTCCGACGGTCGGTGCATTATCCGAAAGACTCCGAAGTTATGATAGACTGTCCCTACAATCACCACATGACCGTTTCCCGGTTTTTTTTTTAACTCACACGGTACCGCGAATGATTTCCTGGTAGGTCACCCATCCTTCCACTACTTCAGCCCAAACACGTTTAACTCTGGAGTTCTTTTGGGGTGGTTAACTGAAAAAGTAAGTGCATTTTGGTGACATATGTAGCCAAATCAATCCATTTAACCTCTCCCATATATGTTTCCATATATACCAGAAATCGGAATGTCATAGAGTCACTAAAATTTCAATCTTGGAAACAGGAAATAATAAGGAACAACTAGTAAACAAGTGAAAAAATAAACACAGCTAAATGATAAATCAATCATATAAAAGGGAATAGCATGCTGATGATATGAACATGATAGTTGCAACAAAATTAAAAAACACAATGTCAGTAGCATTAGCATAATTCACTTTCACTATCACTCACCAGTTACCAAATTAACTAAACTTAAATATTCTCCCCCGAATTTTTGTGTAGTTTCCCTTGATTTACTCATTACCCCTTCCTTTTAAATAGCCTTTTAATTTTGTTCATAGATTCAGTTTCAAATATAAACTTTTAACTTCAGGCTGCTCTTATATAACTATATATAGAAAGATCTTACTTTTTCTCTTCAATAAATATTTCTGTTTTAAGATATCTCTGATTTGAGTTTTCAAAAGTATGGTTGAAAAAATATTGTCTAAAGCATTTTGGGTTGTTGCTGCCACCGTGTTTGCAGCTGCAACGGTGGTTTACGGGCAACAAGTGCCATGTTACTTCATCTTCGGAGATTCAGTTTTCGATAGTGGCAACAACAATAAGTTGCGATGTGAGGCAAAAGTTAACTATTCACCTTATGGTATTGACTTTCCCGAAGGCCCGACCGGCCGGTTTACCAATGGCCGCACTATCTCAGATATTATCGGTTAGTCTATATGATCTCAGATTGAGTAATTCGGCGTTTGTTGTATTCTTCGACGAGTTATTTGATAATTTAGAAAATAAATCATGAAAAAAAAAATCACATTTCAGTTAATTAAGAACTACTTTTACAAACTAATATTTAATTGGTGCATGGTCCATTTACACTTATTCCAATATATTAAAGCACAAATATCTTAGTTGACAAATACTGTATATTGCAATATCATTTTGTTAAATATTCTATATAAAATATACTTTTCTTTATACATGTTTTATTCCTACGCCTTATTATCTTTTTGTGATTTTTTTTTTTTTGCAAACCTTTTTGTGATTTTTTTTATACATATATGATGTTTTTTTCTTCAGGTGAACTATCGGGCTTTGAGGATTTTATTCCGCCATTCACCGGAGCACCACGAAAACAAGCGCACACCGGGTTAAACTATGCTTCCGGTGGAGGAGGACTTCGTGAAGAAACTAGTGAACATTTGGTAAGAAGTAAAAAACCTTACATATAAATGAAAATATGACAATCCCATATATAACTGAACAAAAAAAATGGTTAATCAGATGTTCTCACACTAATAATCATTATAATAGTTCTTTAATCAATATGTGAATCCATTGATATTTTAGTTAATTACTAGATGAAATCAACAACAACAAAAAAAAGCTTTCTCTAAATAAAAACAACCATAACGTTATATAAAAGTGACATCTTAGATATATAGTATTGATCTTCACGATATGTAGGGTGTTCGAATCAGTCTAAGAAAGCAAATACAGAACCACAGGAGGGCGATAAAGAAAGCGAATGTGCCAGCACAAAGACTGCAAGAATGTCTCTACGCAATCAACATCGGAAGCAACGATTACATCAACAACTACTTCAAGTCGAAACCGTACAACACGAGCACCCGCTTTAATCCTAAGCAATATGCATATTCTCTCACTTTACTCTATCGTAATCACTTAAAGGTATATAGTGGAACACTTTAGTTATAGTTACGCTAACATATTTCATTTAGGGCTAGGTTGGTTTTTCCTTTTAGTTCTTCGAAAAGTATTTTCAGGTTTGCAAGCTTCGAATATAAAATAGAGCTTTTCTCTATGTTCATGCTTTTCGAGGGTAGAGTAATAGCTGATATGAAATAGAGCTTTTCTCGCTCCTAGGTTACATTTCAGCTACGTCAATAATAATAGCTGTTTTTTTGTTCTTCTTCTTATTTTTGAGGGTAGAGTTTGTACCGTCTAGGAGCGAGGAAAGTGGCACTTTTCTCGATCAGTCAGATCGGTTGCACACCAAAGATGATCGTGTCCCATGGTAAAGGTAAAGGTTGCGGGAAAAAAGTGAACGATGCAGTGGAAATCTTCAATAAGAACCTAGAGGACCTAGTCTACGATTTCAACAAGAAGGTCAAAGGTGCTAAATTCACCTACATTGATCTTTTCTCCGGTGGAAACCCCTTAGCTTACGAACTATTAGGTAAACTATATTGAACTCAAGCCTTATTACATTTTCTATCCAATTTATATATAAGAATAGCATTGCTTGAACTTTAGAAAACATATATATATATAAATATAATGTTAGTTTAAATTGTAGGATTCCTTTCATATATAGTGGAGGTTTTAGTGCTAACACCATGATTAAATGATCTGATTTGAGTGTTGTGTCAACCATAGCAAAAAAAAAATGATTTCTCAATGATAAACGAAGCTCTTTAGGTATACCAAAATTGAACAAGTCTAAAACATAAATATTATGCTCAAGTTAATTATCTTGTTTCTCTTAAAAAAAATATATTCATAATCAACTAGTTTTACTATATTCTTTATAAGTTTGACATGAAACTCCAGTATAAGTGCTATTTTTGTTTAATGTGTAAAATAAAAAGTTGAATCTACTTTGCTCTCATAATGTTGTAGGATTTAAGGTTGGAGACAGGCCTTGTTGTACAGTATCCCCAGGGGAAGAACTTTGCGAACGGAACAAACCGGTTTGTGCAAACCGGACTGAATATATATTTTGGGATGATATTCACAGCTCCGAAGCCACCAATTTGATGGCGGCTAAAGGCTCGTTTGATGGACCTCTAGGTAGTCCGTACAGCATTGGCCAGCTTGTGAAGCAATAATAAAGGCTAGCTTGTATATACTTTACATGAGAAAGTAACGAATCTCTTCTTAATTTTGATAGTTCTTTAACAAAAAAAGAATGTAAATGTATATATGGTCAATGAATAACAAATTTCGAGAGGTTTTTCGACTCCTCTCTGTTTTAGTGAAATTAAAGCTATTTGACGTAAATTATTTTTCTGTCAGTAAATCCATTTGAACCGTTGAGGATTACAAGATCAATTATGTTTTATCCACATTGGTGAGAATTATATCACTTTAGCTAGATTCAAATTGAAGGATATTACTATAATATATTTAAGAATCGCAACACTAGTTTTTGTCGAATAACATTTAAACTGAAAAGCATCGCTTTTATGATACCACGAGATCACCAGCACTTTGATAATCGAATTATCCTCGTCAATATAACTACTGCATAATTGAAGATAAACTGAGTTTCAAAAATTTATATAATTGGCAACCTTAAAAGCAATTTCATAATTATTGAAAAATTAGGTTTTACTGTTTTAGTAGACGAAATAAAAAAATTCGTTATTTCTACTTGTTATATTTTGAATAAATACAATGCATAATAATACTAATTGCCCGCGAGCTTAACATTCAATTTATTTCTTAATTATTGGCTTTAGTGTAATATTTGAAGATAATTAACTTTTTTTATAAACGGTCATAACAATTTACAACAATCAAACAGAAAACCTTCATCTTCTTCCAAAATTTGAAATAAAAACTGATAAAAGAACTGAAAGAGTCTTAACTTATACATCCTTAGTTTAGCTATATGTAATGTATGTTCTAACCAGCTTCGTATAAATATATATTCCACAGTTTCGATTTTTTACAGCAAACAAAAGCAGCAAGAAGAAACATCAACAATAATATCTCGAGAAGTTTTTAAAATATGAAAACATGGGTGATATGTTTGCTAATCATCTGTGCCGTCATTGTTACGGTACCAGTGGAAGGTGTGAGATACATAGATTATGGTGTGATTGACCCGTGCTTACGTCCTAATCCTCCTCCGGGATGCCACCCTCCAGGCTCTAACCATAAGAACCGTATTCCCGTCAACAAATATAGACGTGGCTGTACCAAACGTAACCGTTGCCGTCGAGAATGATCAACTAATATAATATGGATTTCATCATCGTCTAAATATGTCTTTGCTTTGCTAGCATATGTATGTACGTGTATATGCATTATATTGTATAAGTTTCAAACTATGAATGGATTAATCCTATGTATTGAAAATATAAAAATTAGGATGCTGTTTCGTTAATTTATTTTCTGTAGCCTGTGGGTGGTTTTCTGAGCCATCGGAGGTTCTTGCAAGGGTTTTGTGTTGGCACATTTATAAGATTTCTCGTCTTTTGGTTCAACATGTCGAATTTCACAAGTTGCCATGTTTGTATATAGCATAGATTGAAAGTATCAACCAGTCCTTAGATACGTACGATAGTGCCCAAAGGTGGGTGTGTCTTTTGGTTCAACATGTCATAAGTTGCCATTTTCTTATATATATACCCATGTCAAACATGCGTCATTTTGTTATCTTTTGGGTTACAATTGTTTATGTTTCATTGTGATCAGTATTTGTGATGAGTTTCGACCCGAGATCGGCCCAAAGAGTAAGCTCATTTATGTGTCAGATCGTCAAAGGAAATTATCTGCTAAAGGACGATCTGATTCTGACCTAGAATCAACTCGGTCGAATTGCAAATCTCACACTTCTGTGCAAACGAATTTGAGCTTGAGAACGTGGTTGACGAAAACATAGAAAGAACAAACATAATTAACAAGTTTACGTCTCGATTTAAGCTAACTAAATCTCGGCTACATAAAGTATATATAAACCATTCCAATATGAATCCTGATAAGGATAATTTGTCTTGTCGTCTATACTTGTACAGTTGTAATGAAATAAACTCTGTTATTATAAAACAAAAATATGTAACAACTCCAACTTATAACTTTCATTCTTCAACTGCGATGACTATTTTGCCTTCACGTCTTAATCATTATCAAGTGTCTTGTTCTTGTTGCTGAGTCTACCAGCTCCAACAGTTCATATATACTAATACTTTTTTTGTTGTTGTTTCTTTGCAAATAGAGAAGACTATGTAATCAAATCCCTAGTTTTGTGGGATTCACGACGTGTGTAACTTTAAACAAATAAAGACAGCTCATCGTAGAAGTTATCACAAATAATCAACTAACATGGCCAAATGGCAACTGCGTCGACTTTGAAATTAATCATTTTTTTCTGTAAAGATGTGATCTATTTTTACAATCAAATACTTCGAAAACACCATGAGAGTTTTCTTGCTAAAGATGACTTGTATTTTTTGTCATTACAACTCACGTCCAAGTTGACAATTGAAGATCGTTACAAAAAGGAAGAAATCTCACGTACGAATTGACTATTAAATAAATTAACTATCCCTTAAATAACTCATTAACTTGAAATAGAATCTTAATCATGTCTGTCTCTCCCTATGTATGCTTCTATATATAGAGACTTATCTCTTTTCTTTCAACGTTGCCATCTTCAGATTTCTGGTAATTGATTTTCAAAAAATGGCTGAGGGAATGTTCATGGCATTGTTGTGTGTCTTTGCGGCAACGGCGTTTGCAATGGCTGAGGGGGCTCTTGGGAAGCAAGTGCCTTGCTATTTCGTTTTCGGAGACTCAGTCTTCGACAACGGTAACAACAATGACTTGAACACCTCCGCAAAAGTTAACTATTCACCTTATGGTATGGATTTTGCTAGAGGTCCTACCGGCCGATTCAGCAATGGCCGGAATATTCCCGACTTTATCGGTTAGTCTCCCTGGCTCGCTTTATCTCTTTGCCAATATGTTTTTGATGAAACTGCTAATAGAAACTACCAAAAATTACATGCAAGTGTTTTTAGACAGGAAAAAGAAACCAATACCATAACGTTTTCTTTACCTAAATGGAATATAAAAAGAAAAGGAAACATTAGAACTAGATAATGCTATGCAGAGCGGTCATAAATGCTACCTAATTTATATTTTAGTAGATAGATAAAGTTATGTTTTTATAAAGCTTTTTGTATGTATAAATATATTCAAGAATTATAAATGAATAAAAAATGAAAATCTTGGATGATTTGTTGTGTACGTGTATCATTTTTTATAAGTTTCTTGTGTGTATATCAATCATATCAGTAATATATATGGTTTCTTGTGTAATATATGAGTTTGAATATGTTTTTATTTTCAGCTGAATTATTGAGATTCAGGGATTACATTCCACCCTTCACCAGAGCATCGCCGGAACAAGCTCACACAGGTATAAACTACGCTTCTGGCAGTGCTGGAATTCTCGAAGAAACTAGCAACTATATGGTAAGAACCGTACGTACATTAAAAAAAAAAAAAAGAGATTAATTATAAGATATTTTCATTATTTTTTTCCTCGGGTGTTTCGTTTTCATTATTACTACTACTATATGGTTAAGTAAATTTCCTAAACGTACTACTTTGTTTACTAATAGTTTTGACTGATTCAAAATACGTGCAGTGATCATTTAATTTGTTCTCATTTAGTAGCCTATCATGTTTTGTTTATTTTCCAAATCTTTTAGGTGACTGAATATCATAATCGCCGTTTGTTTTCCACGTACCAACGTAACTTTTTGTGCACCTTACAGAATTTTTAATAATCATGTGATTTATCACCTTAAAGAAGCCTTGCTAAATATATAGGCAACATGAATCACAAGGAATAGAGTTAAAATAATGCTAGTTTTGGTGACTAAAAATAATAATAATCCATCACTGTATTAGTTTTCTTTCAAGGAAACTAATCATTTGACTTTAATTGATTTGCTTTTTTTTTTTTCTGGCAGTGTCCCTAATAATGACTCATTTTTTTGGCATTGTTTGTGTTCGAAGACTTAAATTAATTATTTATGCATTATCATATTATTTTTTATGACAGGGTGAGAGAATCACTTTTGAAAATCAAATAAAGAACCACCGGACGATGATTACGACGGCGAATGTGCCACCGGAGAAACTGAAGAAATGTCTATACACAATTAATATTGGAAGCAATGATTATCTCAACAACTATTTCACGTTAGGTGATAAGTACAATACCAAACGCAAGTACACTTACGATCAATACGCTGATTCCCTCATTCAACATTATCGCTCTTACTTGAAGGTATAAAGGAATTATAGACCTTCGAATTTGATTATATACAACTTTTGACATGATACGTAGTTTCTTAATTAAAAAAAAAACTAAATAAATGATGCAGAAGATTGGATTTATTTCTATAAATTCTATACCCAAATAATTATGCATTTTCAAACAAACTAATTTAGAAACATTTTATTTTGTATAGTTATTGTATGTTCAAGGAGCACGGAAGGTGGCAGTTTTTGGGGTCAGTAAACTTGGGTGCACGCCGCGGATGATCGCCTCCCATGGTGGTGGTATAGGCTGCGCCGCCGAAGTGAACAAGGCGGCAGAAATTTTCAACGGAAAACTCAAAGCTTTGGTCAGAGAGTTTAACACAAACTTCTCTGATGTTAAGTTCACTTTCGTCGATATTTACAGCAGCCAAAATCCTCTCGCATATGCTGTTTCAGGTGAGTAAAGCTAAATATATTGAACTCGATAGTTTTGAATCAAAAAAAAATCTGAATAAAAAATATATAGTAATGCTAAAATAATCGTTTTCCATGAAGGTATCACTCTCGAGTTTCCCATACTAAAAGCATTTTTTAGAAAAGTTTATAAATCTTTGGAAAGACGGCTTACTAATCCAGTTGTATGAAAAAAAAAACCATTTCTTAAATACTTTTACTTTTAGAAAATTTCATTAACTTTTCCTAATTACACTTGATGTATATTTTCTATAATCATAGGTTTCCTTTCGTTTTCTTAAAAATATAAATAAAAATCTTCGTTTTATCACAAACAAAATTTTTTTTGATAAATTAGATCATTTATTTTGCATAGTATTACAGTGAAATCACAAATTCTAATATTGTATTATGTTCCAATAATTTAATCATACGTTCATACCTAAAAAAATATCATATATATACTTTAACAAAAAAAATATAAAAATAAAAATAATCATGCATATTTTTTTACATTTTTGTAGGATTTGCAGTAACGCAAAAGAGTTGTTGCACGGTAGAATCAGGAGAAGAACTGTGTGCGGCGAATAAACCTGTTTGTGCATTTCGAAGACGGTATGTATTCTGGGACAATGTCCATAGCACTGAGGCGGCCAACAAGGTTGTGGCAACGGCTGCGTTCGCCGGAGTCATTGCTTTTCCTTACAGCATTGCCTTGCTTGGTATATTATAGGGACAATATAAAGAAATATGAACATTTTTTTATAGAAATCTATATATTTATTCTTTAACTTAATTATTTTATTTAATAAGGAAATTATTTTTGAATTGGTGAACATTAACTTTTTTTGTCATCTGAAAATATTATGTTCTCATGTTTCTATTATAAGTTTTTGAAAACAATTATAAGAATGTGAATAATCGTATCCGCTTCAACAAAATCCACCATACTCAGAATTTACATGAATTACACTATAACGAACAGTTTTATTAGCATGACATTTAATTGTTTTGTTTGTAAAGTTTTTTCTATTAATTTACAGAATCTCGTCTTATAGAAATTGAACTACACATTTTCTGGTAAAGAAACATTAATTAACTCTTGATCAATCACTATATTAAGAGGTTTCTACAATTAGCATAATGTCTGATATGCATATAAACTTTCAGTAAAAAAAAAAAAAAGAAGAGATGGAAGCAAGAGATGATTACTATGGAGTAATTGATTAAATCAATGGACTATAAGTTTTTTCAGAAAAGAAAACATCAAGAAAATTAAACAATTGAGATAAATAGAAAATGAGATACTGTTTTAAAAATATAGTAATTCTAAGAAGCTTATATTTGATATTATAATTTTTTTAAATACGTGAAAAATTCAAAATAAATTATATTTATAAAACATAAGGAGTAATTTAGAAAGTGTACGAAATATTTTTAATTAAATATACAAAATATAATTAACTAATGTTCTAACATTATTATAATTGTATTTTAATTTTTTCCCCCATTCTGTTCAAATTATATTCGAGTTGAAACCTGTATCTATACTCAATTAATAAATAGTACTAACGGCCAGAAAAACCTAAAAGATATCTTTTCTTTTTCAAATACATTGCATCAGACTATAACTCGTCTTGCTAAATTGCAGAACTATATTGTAGCAATACACAAACATATTTTCTATCAGTAAAATTTTGTGATGGATTGCTACAATGACAGTCTTAAACCGCTACTGATTTGCCAAACAACCCGTTACAGGACCGTAGATGTTGTCTCCGTTTGATAACGCTGCTATATTAAAACCTTTTTTTTATATATATCCTATTGGTTATCCGGTTAGTTTCAGTAAGAAATGTACAAAAGTACGTACTACAAAAACAGACTGTTATGCTTGTGGTTCAGTGGATACCATAAGCTGCGTCAAAGGGCTATAAAATCTATAAGATCCAAAGAACAACCGCACTGTCTATACCGAATTGATCAAATGCATTTGGAATAAATACTAAAGAGTATTCAGACCGTTTACATTTCTGATTACTAGGTAAACAAATTAGAAAAAAATCCAACTGATTGATTTCCTAACAAAGTGTTGTTAACATTAAGAAATGAGGATCAAATCGTGGGTGTGGGAGTTTCACCATTTCACGAAATTACGCTTTATCACTCGCCAATCACGTTGCGGGCGATTAAAATGTCTTTTTCGTTAAAACGTTTTCAAAGTACGAATTTTACTAATTATGATTATACGTATATCAATATATGTGTATTTCTTATTACAATTCACGAACCACAAACAGTAGTAGCTAGAATCCCTACTCGAATCGTTATTCAAATGAAAATGAAAATGCATAAATATATGAATACTTGTGTGTATATATAACCCTATATATCTTCATAAAAATGTTTCTTGAAGGCCTCCATGTGAGCCTCCTGTTGGCACGTGGCGAGAATCAGCGAGCCGTCTTTATTTTTATCCGGCAATAGCAGGGAGTCCCCGTCGAGGTCATGCGTGCCTGGTCCCATGTGGAGCTCCTTGCCCCATCCGAAATCAAGGCCGTACATTGGCAGAGTTAACCAGCTCACAAGTCCAAGATTAGGGTTTCCGTAGAACGGACCTTCCGTGCTTCCCAAGGCATGTATATCTTGAAACTTCTTCAGATCCTCGAGGTTCTTTAGATACTCGATCCCAGTCATCACGTATTCGTTTGTCACCTTCTTTATGGCTTTACTGATTTTTCCCGCCGCGAAACCCAACTCATTCGATATCAGTTCACCTATATGCATAAGAAAATTATCTAAATATAGAATTTGTATTTGTAGGATCCCTTAATACTATAAGCACTCGTATGAAGAGTATATACATTTTGTTTATATAAACCTACCTTAAATTTGGGAAACGAAAAGCAACCAAGAGATCTTCCATTTAAATTAAATTCCTACGATAAATTTCCAAGAAGTATTTAATAATTCTACAGCTAGCCTAGATATATGTCCAATTGATGATTAAGATGGTAAGAAATTAAATTATTGTTTACTATTGGCATTAAACGATATATGTACTAGATGCGTAAACACTACCAATAAAAAAATTTGACAACATTTTCATTCATTAAGATTATAATATCTTTCACGTGAATTAAACTTTACCACTATATAAGTAGTATATATCCCTAACGTTTAATTTGTATTATACTCTCTTAATTAAACTAATCTGATTTTGGACATCTTTCTAATAACTTTAAACTGTAGTGGATTATATAGTTTTATATCGTAATTTACAGTACATTTTAAGACTATTTTTCTAAAAAAAAATTAAGACAATAATCTTTCTAAAACTAAATAATAATTTTAAGCTAAGATAAACTTTCTGCGAAACGGAAAGATGAATATGTAAACGAAAATCTCAGCCAAAAAAGTGAGAAACTAAATCTCAAATATTATCAACTGAACAAAGTAGACAGACAAAAAATTTGACAAAACGTATACCTGAGGTGCTTACTGCAACCACATCAAGAGTGGCATTGCCAAAGTAGCCACGTGGCAGAGGTGGCTCCACCCGATTACGAGTATCTACACAGATTCCCAGAGCAGTGGGTTGCTCTGGCGAGTGTCCACGAGCTTTACACGCACACCTCCATACATGTCCCGCAACAGTCTCGTACCTTGTAAACCCTCTCGCTGGATCAGCGTATTCACTTGTGTTCACTCTGCTTCTAAGCTTTTCAAGCTGAGATTTGCTCAGTTTAAGCATCGCCACAATTGTTTTTTTCTTTCTTTCTTTTACATTATCCGTTTCTCCGATCAGAAGCGGCGGCTGCTCAAACTCTTTGCGGTCGAGCTGAGGTGGTGAGTCAAACCGCGGAAGCGGTTCACCAGCCCAAATAATCTTGCGGTCAAAAAATGGAATGGTTTCTAGAGGTTCTTTGCGGGCGATTCTTCCCCATTCTAACAGGAAGTGAAGCGCGCTTTGTCCATCGACGACCGCGTGTGAAATGTTGACGCCGAGACTTATTCCGCCGCATTTGAACTTTGTGACCTGAACTAAAAAGAGAGGTATCGTTTCGATAGGGGCTTTGTAGTTTACTTGTGGCATAAGTTTCTTAAATTCCGGTGTCGGAGAGAAATCGTTGAAATACGAAACCTCCGCTTCGGATTCAGCTTCGACGAATGTCACTCCTGCAGCATTACAGTCGAGCTCTAACCGGCCCCGAGGGAGCCACCGGAGACGGCCGGCCATAGGGTAGAAATGGGAAAGCACACGGCTCAATGAATCTTTTAGGGTTTCGACTATATTGTCTTGGAATGATTCAGATGGCTTGTCGTAGAAGTAAACAGTGGGAACGTGAGTTATTGTACCAACTTGATCCCATTCGGCTAATGGAAACCGACCGGTCCACGTTGGTTCAGCCGGTACTATGGTGTAAATATTTCTCAAAATAATGGAAGCCATCATAAACCGATTCTCTTTTTTAGTTGTTGTAAAATTACTATTTATATAAGATATTGAAATGTACGAGTTAATCATAACTTTATAGCACTTTATTAAAATGTATCTCTCGTGATTTAGTTTGTTTCCTTGTAAACAGCTTATTTAATGGAAATGATAATAAGGTTTAATTTTGGTTGGTCGGTATATATGATCATGCTTATTGTCCTTTTTCATAATTTCATTCATACAGTTGACTATTCCAATATCTTTTTAAATTAAATCTTATCTACTTTAACCAATAATTTACATTTACAGTGAATATTATAATATATTACATCCATTAGTCATATCATACATATGGCTGATCTATTATTTGTATGATTTACACAAAAGTTATGTATTGTTTGGTTATTCCCTTTGCAGCTGAATCCTTCCAAATTGGTTATTGCGTTATTGGGTAGTCCATGGGCCATTTAAAGCCCAAATTGGATGGTGGACTAATAAACCCTAGTTTTAAACCTGACCGACTAACCCGGACCCGAACCCGTGCCCGACTGGATCTTCTCTTCTTGCCCAGTCTCTTAATCGACGATTGAATTTGAGCGTTTCTTTTTCTTAGTGTTTCGTCTCTTCTCTTACACGACCAATCCGCAATCCCAAAACACGACAATGGAAGGCGATCAAGAGACATCGGATTTCACTTTGGTCACGAGGAAGCCTTGCTTCGGTCTCCCAACAGCTTGCCCTAATTGCCTTCCGGCTTACATATACCTGAAATTAGCTCAGCTTCCGTTCGAACTTGCCTTCAATTCAACCTTCCCTGATTCAGGTTTTTCTCGATTTCTAATCGATTCTTCCCTGCGTATTTCGGTATGAAACTCGGATGTGTTTGATTGGTAGACTAAGGATCTGTTGGCGTAATTGAGATTTTCGAATCGTGTCAGTTCTCGGTTCGAATTCGTGCCCTTAAGCTCTCGCTCTTTGGTTAATCAGAGTTTAATTAGGGTTTTAGGCTTACTAATTGCTGTTTGAGGTTTAAAGGACTCGTTTTTTGAGAAAAAAGTTACATTGGTGAATTATTCTGGATAGTGTTTAGTGTTCATAACTTTTTCTAATGGCTTTGGTTTGTTGTTTTGATGCTTATATGAGAATTAGTCAATTATTTCGGCTATTCAGTTTTTATGCTGACAATAGTGTAATGTTACATAATGTACTCCAGATTGTATACAGATTTGTGATTTAGATATGTTATCATGTATACGTTTGTGTGTATATAGATGAACTTCCGTACTTTGAAACTGGTACATATGTTGCGTACAACAATGAAGACGGAGGTGTCATTGAGAAACTGAAGAAAGATGGGATTGTCAATCTTGACTCTCAGCTTCAGTCTCTTCCGGATTATCTATCGCTGAAGGCTCTTATTCTATCATGGCTCGAAGAAGCGCTCACTTATGAAATATGGGTTGGTACCGAGGGCATATCTGCATCGAAGATCTACTACGCAGATCTTCCTTGGGTGATCAGCAAGGTCCTGTTTTATAAGCAGACATACATGGCCAAGAACCGTTTAGGATTCACCAAAGAAAACGCTGACCAGAGAGAAAAACAGGTAGCCTTGCTTTGTGTCTTTATGGAATTAAGTTAAACGTTTTGAACTTGCTACTAAACTTCAAAGGGTATGAAATGAACAGATATACAAGAGGGCAAGTGATGCATATGAAGCTTTGTCGACTAGGTTAGGCGAGCAGAAGTTTCTCTTTGAAGACAGGTGCTGCAATCACATTGACTAAACTTGATCTGTATCTTTTAAGCTTTTTTATAAAAGATTCACAATGTTTTCTCTTATGCTTTCCTTAACAGGCCATCGAGTTTGGATGCTTTCTTTCTCTCACACATACTTTTTACCATCCAAGTATTACCGGTAAGCTGCTTTACAAAATTCATCCAGTGTACTTTTGAGCTTATTGTGTAGAATCTAGGCCTCCTTAAAACAGTTTAAGACTAAGTAGTTTCGTTATGGTGCATGATCAGGAAACATCTGTGCTTCGATGCAAACTTCTAGAACATAGCAACCTTGTCAGATATGCCGAGAAACTTAAGTCAGAGTTCCTCGAAGCCTCTTCTTCATCTCCTTCGCCTCCGCTTCACTCATTCCCTTCCTCATTTTCAAGAAAGGGTAAGACACATCCAAACCTTACGACTTACATATCATGTACTCTTACGAATTTCTTATTATGCATCTGTCACATATGCTACAAAATATCTGTTGTTGTTCAGGTTCGAAGCCAAAGAGCAAACCGAAGGCAGAAAAGACTGAAGAGGAGAAAAAATTCAAGAAAAGAGCAAAGTTCTTTCTTGGTGCTCAGTTTCTAGCCGTCGTTATCTACTTATCCGTGATGGGAGGAGTAAGTTCCGATGAACTGGAGTATGAAGATGAAGATTAATGAAAAAACTAAAGCAACTAAAGCTTCTCTTATTACTACGGACCAGTAACTCTCAGGCAAACTCTTTTCTCTCTTCTTCGTAGAGACAAACAAAATGAACCGATAAATCTCTCTGCTTTTTTCATGAGTTTTTAGTTAGAGAGAGGATACAGATGTTAGATTAGTCACTGGTTTTAATGATTTTCGTTCTGAAGGAGATCTTATTGGCTTTTTTTTTATTTATAATTTCACTGCTTTTAAGACAATGTATTAGCAGAATCCGAAATTGGAAGACTCGTTGTTTTTCATCCTCAAAATCAACTGAACTAACTCTATTTGGTCTTACTAATTATACAAATCTCATCCATCTAAAAACTATCTTCTGATAGCAAAAGATGATAGCCAAAAACCTAATCTAATTTCTAAACTCGTAGAACCAAATAAATCAACTAACAATTAGGAATTGGAATTTACATCCGGACGTTGCCCCGACGTGGCGTCAGCAGCGTCCTCCGGTTGGTTAACAAGCTTAGAGTGTTCATCAGCCGAGTTGATAGCAAACTCAGCGAGTGAGCTCACTGCAACAGACATTCCATGGCAGAGAACTTTAACAGCAACCTCTGCAAGTTTCTCTGCCGTCAACACAACGTCTTCTTCTACTCTATCAGCCAACACAAGGTCCAAGCTTTCTGACCCGGAATATCTTCTTGACCCGCTTCCACTCCAATTCGGATCTTCCCTAACCTGTCTTGCATAGATGGAACCCATCCCGGAGGCAAAGAAGTCGAGTTTGTCCAGAACAGGCTTCTCGTTCAAGCTGTTAAGTAACTTCGACCATTGGATGCAGACTCGGTATATTGGGTGAGGGCATGAAGACAATCTAACTTTCTCAGGGTCAGGATCGCATCTGAAACATCTGAGAAGCCAACCGGATAGTGCTGTCATGTAGGATCTTTGAGATGTGATCCAGAAGTCGAAACAGGCTCTCCAGTTTCTAAGCTGAGCTTCAAGATTCAAAGCAGATTGAGCTAATCTTTGTGCGTTGATGGCCTCTGGCATTATTGGAGGTTGTTGTTGTTGTTGTCTCTTCTTGTGACGCTTTGAAACCGGTGTCCCTGCAAGTAACATTTTCGCTTCGTCTAGTGTTCGTTTCTGTATCTGATGACTCTCTGCCATCACTTGCCACATCCTTGTTAATCTGTTATGATCATGATTCTACCATTTGTCAGTCTTGAGGAAGGTTATGAAGAGAAACCAGAGAGGAAGAAGAAGTTGTTGGTGTTACCCTTGAACAAGCTCGAGAAGCTGAGGCAACAGTTCTTGGTCGCGAAGAGTCTCGATCCTTTTGGAGATAGATTCAATCGAGTGTATAGAGACTTTTATCTGTGTGTCTAGGTCTCTGATCGTAGCCCTCGTTTTATCAACCGAAAACGGATCATCTCCTTTAACGTCTTGATTCCTCAGCTGCATGCATTTCTTCTCGTATGCTCTTCGAACACGTTCTCCAGACTGTTACAACACCAGAAAAGGCTGTTCATTTATAAACAACAAGAGAGAAGAAGCAAGATTTAGATAGTTACTACTTGCTTAGATCTCTTGTTACTTACCCTAACTTCATCGTAGAGTTTCTTCTCCCACGCGAAGAGCTTGTCCAATGTTGTTTGGTGGCTACCCGAAATCATGCAAGATTCATCTGAAACATCGCTCCTACTTTCAGACCCGCTCTCCTTCGAACCACCAGAAGAAGTGATCAAGAATCTCGAAGAGGAAGATCTTGATGAACCGGAACGGAACAAAGCTACTGGATTCAGCTTTTTCATTGCTACAAAACACAAAAGAAACACTTGTTTCAACATTCAGAAAACAAGAATTTCATTTTCTAAGATTGCAACTTTATCATCGACTTAGTATCTTACCACTATGATCATTAGAGGATGATGCGTATTGAGCTCTACTAGCTTCCAATAACCCCGAGACTTCCTTAGCCGCGTCGCAAATAGTAGTGAACTGATCTTCAAGATCTTTGATTACCTCTGCCATGCTCGTTGGTCTCCGGTTCACATACACCGTGAAACCTGGAGTCTCTCTTTTCGCAACATTAACAACATTCTTCATCTCTTCAACTTTCCCAACTCCAACAACATTCCCTGTAGTTTCAACAACTCTAGGCACCTCAACGGTTCGCTGTTCTTTCGTTCCAACGCATTTCTCATCTCCCTCCTTTTCACTTTCACACCCACTGTCCGTAAACTCCTCATCATCATCCTCGTCATCATCATCATCATTATCATCATCCCCATCTTCATCATCATCTTCATCATTCTCATCAACATCTTCAACTTTAACTTCCTCCTTGCAACAACTCTTATCGATTTTACCTCTACTTTCTTCAGTTGCTTTCGGGTTATGACTCTGAAACCTCACAGGTTGAGGTTCATTAGGTTCATCATCTTCTTCCAAATCTGGAATCCCTTCTTCCTCTCGAACACGTCTCAGTCCTCTAATCTCATCGTCCATACCACTCCTATTATCAACACTTCCTCTATCATAACTATAACCATAATAATCTAATGACGAAAACGGATTCCAGAAGAAATCCCACTGCGAGTTCTGCGGTGAAGGAGGTGGAATGTTATGACTGCTTAACCTTTGCTCAGGAGAGCTCAACGGATTCCAAAACGAAGAAGAAGAAGCTGCAGAAGTGTTCATATTCATGTTCATATTCATCCCAAAGAAACCATCTGCTTCTCCGTATTGGTGACTCGGAGGTGAAAATGACTCAACACGAAACGTTTCAGGGGATCTCTGTTCGACACGAACCGGTCTGCTTCTGTTAGCCATCAAGTAATTTGCTCTCACCTTCGATCTTGGCTTGTCTTGGAGCATTTTCGCAGGATGTGGAGGCATAGAAGAAGGCGAAATCGTTATGAACTCACCGCCACTCCTGCTGCTGCTACGGCGGCTGCTCGGTGGTCTTCTCTTAACCGGAGTGACGAATGAGTCGTGACTAGGAACAAACTCGTGAGGCTTGTAGTTGTCTCCTTCGATATAGTCATGAAGAGCATCAGAGACTTTTCGAAGTGACTGAATGTAAGCAATGTGACCAGAAGCGAACTTAGTTCTATGTTCTATCGCTTGTTTGATGAAACGTTTCCTGTCTTTACAGATCTGAACTGCTTCTTCGTCGTCTAACTTGGAATGAGAACATCCCATTTCTCTCTGCTCTTTTTCTTTCTAAGCTTACAGATCAATGAACCGATTGAAACAACTGAGAAGAAAGAAAAATGGACATTATCTTTTTTGTTTTCTCTCAAATGTCTGAAGAAGATTCTTTGCTTAATTTACAAGACAAAAGCTCTTCACAGTCTTAAACCCTCTTCAAGAACCCATGCACAGATGTTTGAATCAAATATTTCCTATAAAAAAGGAGTGTAATTTACTGAAAACCGACAGAAACCCAGATGAGAAACAGTGCAAAATCTTGGATTTGTTATTATGGTGACATGTAAATAAAAAAGAAGCAATGAACAAACCCAGAAAAAAAAGAGGTTTTAAAAGAGAGAAGACAAAAGAAAAAAACCTAATAGGGTTGTGTAATAGTCAAAAGAAAGCTAGAGGAGCGTGAGGATTACTGTGGAGATGGAGAAGAGACGTTGGAGAAAGCAACGGTCAAAATGACTGTCGGATTTCGAAGGAGAGAGAGAGAGAGAGAGAGAGAGAAGAGAAGTCAAGAAGGAGAAGAAGACAGAAGCAGAAAAAAAAAGAACATAAATAAATATTTAAAAAATAAAGTATGCAAAAACATAAGATGGATAAAGTAAATGGAAATGGAGGTGGTGGAAGAGCTAAACTAATTAAAAGCTACGAATAATATGCCTAAGAATAGTCGGGACACGGAACACGACTTCGTTTTCTCGTTTTTGTCCTCGTTTTTTACATTTATTATCGGTATTGCCACTCTCAGTTTTGATGCAATTTCCACTTCATTTACGTTTTGGATCCAATTGATAATGAAATATTTTGGGTGTATGCTTTTATTCTTTCTTCCCATTCCACACGTTATGTAGATGTCATCGATCAAAATCTGTACTCAAAAATAAATTAATGGACCCACCGACGAGGACGAAATGTATTGTATCGTATAAAAGCCATAGCAAAGACATGGACATTTGCGTAATTTCATTAGCAGAGGCAGTGGGAAAATACGTTGGAAGAATTTAGGAAAAGCACCAAAAAGAAAGGACCGGCCTGTAAAGTAAAAGGCGGGATTTGGACCCACATTGTAAAAGACATCATGAAGTGCCTCGATACCTGAGATTTCTCATCTTGTCCCTCACTATCTGACCTAATCACGAAAACACCACTAGGTTTAGAAGTAGTCTCTCTCATTTGTATTGGGCTCACGTCTAGCTGACCCAATGGACTTTATTGTCATGACATAGAGATATTAATAGAATTAGCCTATACCATAAACTGTTTTTTTTTTGCTTAAAGCCCATTGGGCTTAATTCAGTCCCAATCTGTTTTGTTGGGCCAAGAGTTTATGGTAGGTTACAGAAAATGTTTATGGTCAGTGGTTTTTGTGATTGAATGCAACAGAAAAACTTGAAAAGTGGTTTGGATCGAATTTGGGTAGACTCTAAGATCATGATCAAATTAAGAGCGGACTAAGCTGCTATTAGAAAAATGTATTATTAACCGTTTTTGGTTCGTTGAGGCTTTTTATGTAACTTTTTCACTATTTACCCATTCAATGAAAACACGTTATCATGAATTATTAACTCGCAAATGATTTTGTACCTGTGTCTTGGATCGTTTCCTTATTTTAAAAGTTAAAAAGTTCATTTCTTATGAACAAAAAAAAAGTTTTTATCATTTTGTTAGAGAAAATTGTTAAGATAATTTTAGAAAATTGCATAATTACTAAGTTTTTTTGTGGCATACATTTGCGATTGGTTATCCATAAGCCTAGCCCGAACTTGTTACTTGTTTACGGCTGACAATTAGGGTGCTCCCATTTATTATTGTGCATATCAAAGGAAACAAGTTTGCATGGCGTGCAAGCACATTATATACTTCAATAAAGCATAATAATTTTGGAGCACGTATAAAGCTCGATTTATATTTATAAAGTATTACGCAAACACATGATTCATAACCTAGAGGAAGAAATGGGATCCAGCCTCCAGCTGCAAGACTGCAAGTCACAATAGCACACAAGTACACAACCCTACATAATCTGACATAATGTCTATTTTGTTCTTAAAAAAATGAATTCTGTTTTTTTCTGTGCATATATTGAAGGATGATATATATGTAAAAGGCTATATAATAAGACACTATGTATGCATGTAAGAAGTATTTGTTGACATTTTTTTTTAGCCAGATAACTTTTCTTGAACGATAAGATAATTCAGCAATACTTCCAAACAACTAAAACCATGGCTAATTTTTTTCATCACATGCATACATGCATTTAAAAGAAAAATCCACCAATATAATATCTATGAAAAGGTCACCAATTCCACAAATGACACGCACAAATTATCTCCAGATAATGTAACTTTGCTTCATTTTCCCTAAATTAGTGGTTGATTCGACCAGTTCCATCACAACTGCGTTGCCATTTGCGTCTCTTGTGACGTGCATATATAAAATTGTATATTATATAGCATATGCTAATGTTAATCGTATGTCCACTATATAAACCTCATTGTGTTTTTCATTGTGTACATATCATGATAAGACACTTGTCTCTTGACGTTGTCCACCATTTTAAATTCCAGAGGGCAATATTATGCCCTTATTCAGAATCTTTTTGTATATTTATGTGTTTATATGTATACGTATGGTTTCTTTATTATTCCAAAAGAATGGTAACATTAGATCGACTGATCGAGTATGTTTAACATGTTGGTACCACTGGCCTAGATTATGAGGTGATTGATTTGATTGAGTCTTAAACTATTGGCATATAAGATGGTGTGTCCTGCGTAAATTGGCTGGTTGATTCGTTTACAAAAATTGTCGTTCAGATATTGACAAAGACAATGAAAATATCAAGAATGGTTAAATGGTGTTTCCGCAGTACTTGGCATATGTTATCACTTATCAACGTGAATATGCATGCGTCCAAATTCCAAAATTGAAATTATGAAAGCTTTATGATGGACGACCAAAACAATTGATTCTAAAATCTTAATACACGTGTAAAGCATTATGGTAGAATTCTAGATATATCCAACCGGATGAAGGTGAATCTTACAAGTTGAAAACGTTTTGGTTTACTACTTTAATCTGCATCAATTCTATAATATATCTAAAAAAAGTAAGAATATGTTATATTCTCGATCATTAAATGATATGCTTTTCTTTGATAAAGATACGATTGCGATAATAATTAACGAATTAAGTATATAATTAAGCTTGACCACCTCGTTGGTACTTGGGTGCATTGCACTTTCATAACCACTTTATCAACTTTCTAATAAAAATTATATAAAAGATAGGTATCCATTAGTAATATTTCAAAGTTATATTTATGGTTATTATAATGCATCACGATAACATATCCAAGAAAATTTTACTTCATATTCGTAATAATAATTTATACACCAATTGAAGAGACTTAGCCACACCTAGGCTTTTAGAAATCCATTGGTTCGATCGATGCTAGATTTAACGATTATGCTAAAATCAATTATGAAATAACTTTTGTTAAAAAAACTACGAAATAATTCTTATTGTACATATAATTTGTTACTAAACGAAACCTAATCTGGAATAAAAATGTAAACTAGTTATTTATCAAAAGAAAATAACATAGACATTACATAGTTCTGCTAAATAAGTTTGCAATATAATAAAGTTCATAGATATTGGATTAAAGGGTTTTACCAATAGAAACTTATTCAAATCATTAATGAAAGAGTATGAATTGTATAAGTAATCAATGAGGTCTGAATATGAAATGTTTTCTACATGCAATTACTAGCTCAAAGGGAAAAAGGGTGGTGATACTATATTAGAAAAAGTTCCCAAGTTTCAGGAACTATTATTATAGTGTCTCAGTTGGTAGAACGAATATAAGTACAATCACTTATCGAAATACGTACAAAGGAAGTTTATTTTTCTTACTACAATTCCAACTCAACCAAATCTTCTTTTTTCTTTTTTTTTTTTTTTTTTTTTTTTTTNAAACAACCAAATCTTCTTGCCCACTATACGTGTTTCTTTTTTTGTCACCCCCACCATGCATGTTATATATATAGTATATCTCTTTTTTTTTTTTGTCACCCCAACCAAATTATTTTGCTTTTTCGATATATTTAAACGAAAATAATTTTATTTTATTTAATATTTTACTATAAATTTTCTTTAATACGAGTGATTCTTCCACCACTTCAAAAAATTTTGGATGGAGGATGTGTGTTAATCGAGTTATTTTATCTGTTTTATATATCAAAATTTTGGAAAATAAAAATCCATATAGGAGTAATTAAGTACGTATCCGGTTTCCAGATAAATAAGATTATGATATAGGGTATCTAGCAAAAAATTATATGCTATCCTAATAAATATTCGAATATTAACGATTGATTATCTTTAATAACAAAACTCTAAATGATAATATACGCTTGGTATATATAGGAACATAATTGGAGCATCTCCATTAACAAATTATTGAAGAATATTAATCGACATTAAAAAAAAAGAAATAGTTAAATTGCTAGCGCATCCTGATCATGCCTCAGCAGCAAACCAAATTTTCGTAAATTAAAGAAGCTATTTATCTCTTCTCTTAACTCTATAAAATGAGTTTGTAAGTTTTTGTTTAATCATTGTATAGATTACACAGAACAACTAAAAACCGTCTACAATAATAAAATGCAAAGCCTAATTTTGAGAAAGTTGTTATAAAAAATGACCTAACGTCAAAGTTTTCAGATTCCAACTCGTCATATAAAGTGTATGGGCCTTAAATATAGCCGGTTTGGGCTATTAGTATTGTTATGTTTGACATCGGTCAATGAGACGACGTCAACCTATTTAAAATTGTCAATCATATTCATATACATGATTCGTTCATTTCATTTTGTCAATAAGATTCGATCCTGAAAATCTCCAAAGTTATAAACTTATACATATATAACATTTTTAAGACAAATGTTGTCTTTCAGTCTCAACAAACATAGTAAACTTTATTATATATTATAGAGTTAGAATTATTATTTTTTAAAATCTGAAAATAATTAACAAACCGCACGTGCATGTAAACGTATATGAATCTCATCAGCACATACTTGCTCACGTTTTCTTTCGACAGAGCACTTGTCCTCCCCACTCATATAGATAATTGTTCGTTGTGATTTTCTCGGACCGTCTTGGATAAAGGGTCTCTGCATCAATCAGGTATGTATGTCTGTTCTCAAAAGGAATAGCTGATGAGTAAAAGATAGGAAGTCGTCCGGTGGTACGTGGAATGAGGAGATGTCTCGTACAGGACACCTTGGATTCTTTCTATGTGTCACATTTTTAGCCATTTTGCAAATATGAGAAGCAGGGTCAAGACCACTTGAGAGGAAATATTTTTATATATATACACAAATGGCTCTCAGATGCCAAAGTTAGACATTGATCGACTGAAAATGATGAATCATGAAGTATGTATAGGTGTGAGTTGGGAATCTTGTCTGGAGATAAGAGGAATGAAGTTTAAAATTTTACTTTAGATGTCCCTTTGTGCACTTTTATGGTGAGAGAGAAGTTTACCAGACTTCTTTCTCCTTTTTCTTCTTGTTTTTTTATAAGCTAAATGACGTGATGAAATGTATTTTCTCCTCACATCTTCTTCTGTCATTCATTTGATTTAGTGGTGGCAACACTAGAGTGGTTGATGGCTCTCCATTATGGTGTAAATAAGGTTTCTAAGAATAATAATAACCTATCTATGCATTCCAAATTGATAGACTTGCGGATCCCTCTTATAACGTTTTTTCCAGATTGAACGAGATAAACCTAATTTCCGGAATGTACATTTCTATAACATTCCGGTTGTATACATTTTATAATTAAGTTATTTGTAATAGTTTGGTTATATAATTCTTTTTGTAACATTTCTGTTGCACGGATTGAGTTTTTCTATTCTCATTTGTAGTTACAGACATTTTCTTATCTGATGACCAGTGTGTGATTCTATGAAACTCGCAAAATTTGTTAATTTGTTTGCAAGTTAAATATAATATTGTTTGCGTATCTTTTTACTTATCTATATAAAATACTAAAATAATACTAAAACAAAATTGAGGGAGTATTTTATAGTTGATCACTCGTCCTAATGAATTGTTCCATGTTCTGTTATTCAAGAGCGTTGATTTGCTTCAAGCTAAGTGATACTGAATATTTCGATGTTTTCAATACATCATCACTGATATCATCGAATGCATGTTCTATAACTTTGTGTATTGTCTTAGTTCAAGTTTTTGTGCTTTATCGTCGGTACACGCCTTTTAAATGATCTGATTATCCATTTTGTAGGTCAAGCATAAGTTTGTATTATGCAGACATGTGAAATTTTAATTTACAAGAAAACATAATAAAAGATACATTATGTAGGTACATATTAAAAGACTACGAAAGTAGACGACAATTGGTGGGTTGCGTTAAAAGAATGTATACTTAATTAGAGTTTTAGAAATAATAAACTAAAGAAAATTGTGCCAAGAAAAAAACAAAATAAAGAAAGCAATGAGATGAGGAATCACACATGGATTCCATTTCGTGACATTCCACTTTTGGTGTTTTCCACTAAAATTTTAGTAACTTTGATTTCGTGTCTCTCACTCACGAGATTAAATCCCCGGTTGATCAATTTTTCGGCTCACTTGTTGTTTTTATTTATTAAATTACTAGCAAGAATCATGATAATAATAATTCCAATGCTTAGATATAAATACTTTTGTTAAAAAAAATTATATAATAATGTGTCTAAACTAGTGACGTACCGGACAAGTTTTATCCTCGCCCTATTCTCAAACTTATAATGTTAATCTCAATACTTTTCTTTTGTAAGCATTTTCTATAATTTATTAGTACTACTTCATAATACATACTTTTAAACAAATTTACGATACTAAGCCTATGTAGTTGTTTTGATAAAACAGATATATTCAATTCCCTTGATGATACGAGAATTAGAAAACAAAGTCATATGCACAAACTTATGAGTTAGTTAACTTCAGATCTCAAAAATAAAACAAAAAAATTTGAGATAATTTTGTTTTTAATAAGTTCCTAGTGATTTTAGGTGAATTGGAAAAGTTGTTATGATTTTTATGAAATCGTCTCATCTAAAAAGATGGGATTTAGATTTTTAACTAAAAAAATCTCACTAATTAATTTTACAATCACAATAAAATCCACTATATAAAATATTTTTAATAATAAAGTAGATTTTCACAAGTTCAATAACATTGAATTATAATTTTTTTAAAAAAATTTATGTTCGAATAATGAATTTGTCATTTTAATACAAAATAAATTTCCAAATTATAGATTGAATTTTTCCATTATTGTGAATACATCATTTGTCATAAAACATCAACTCTTCTTATATAGTATGAATGTAATCAAATTAAAATTATAATTATAATTCCTAATACTTGGAAATTATTGAACACAAAAGAAATTACATCTTGAAAATAGGAATTGACCTAGCAATTAGGAAGGAACATAATTCATATATATAACAACAAATGACTAAAAACCGTTTTGAAATTCACATGGTAAAAAATATAAATACAAGAAAATTTTAAATTCTAGAAAGGGTTTGATATATTTAACGATGATTAATATATCATTTAATACTGGTTTCGATCTTAACTTTTTAGAACCATTCACATACCTAAATTTTGTGATAGTTTAATTTCTTTCCCAAAATATTTTTGAATTTAGTTGATAATTTTTGAAAACTAAATATAAAAATCGGAACTGTTAGAACTATAAATATACTTCTGGTCAAACATAAATCACCAAAATCTTGGTAATGTTTGAACTAACAGTTCAAATATTGAATTCACAACACATGATTTTATTCAAGATTTTTTTGTCAAATGTAAAATGAATTTTAGTAAATCATAATTAATTAAAATGACGAACAAGATTTTTGGAAAACTAAATATAAATCACGAAAACTTGACAAAAATTTTATTGGCAGAGGAATTCAAAAAATAAAAAGTTTTTTAATAAATATATTTTCTTAATTCAAAAATCTGATAATTTTGAATAGGTAAAAGAAATCGAACGAATCATATTTCATCTAACATTCTAACTTATCTGGCTATATATATATAAGCAACAACCAATCTAGATCTCTTCACCTCAAATCTTCGTCTCTACGTTCCAAAACCTCTCTCACACCATCTCTTAGACCTTTCTGATAATACTTAACCTGATAGAACCAAACCGGTCCGGTCTTTCTTCTCGGCCTCGGCTCAGTGCGACTAGCCCTCGTCCCTTTCTCCGGTATATTCTTTCTCTTCTTGATTCATCACATCGATTTTCTTGAAAACTGAAATCTGATTCGTCTTCCTTCTCTTTAATTGAATATTTTACGTAACCTGAATTAAGCAATGAGAGTAAAGTGTTTTCGCCTAATCTCGACTTTCATCTTTTTTTTGTTTTCTCTAAAAAGTAACCAGTTTTAATGAGAAAACACAATATCCAAAAAAGAGAAAACACAATATTCAATCTTTTTTCGCCATACCTATACATCCTCGCTAAAAGTATTTTGCTTTCTCCTTTTTTCCTCCTAGAAAGAATGAAAAGTAGCCATAAATAATATCTTTTTGCGATGTGATTTGTTAAGATTCGTAACATCATAAACATTTTGATACAGAGATGGCGTCACAGAACGAGGGCAAGCACAAGGAAGATGATAAAAAGACAAAGAAGAACTTGCAGAAGAGTTACTTCGATGTCTTGGGGATCTGTTGCACATCGGAGGTTCCTCTGATCGAGAATATTCTCAAGTCTCTCGACGGCGTTAAGGAATATTCCGTCATCGTTCCGTCGAGAACTGTGATCGTTGTCCACGACAGTCTCCTCATCACTCCCTTCCAAATTGGTAAAGCGTTACAATAATCATTTGATTCTTCTCTTAAACCGTTTTTTATTTATCTTTACCAAATCAAAAATATAGTTTAAAAGCATAAAATAATCACATGCCACGAAAAAAATCACTTCGTTTTCTGTTCTTTTCTGTTTTTTTTTTAAAGTTTGTTTGGCGTGAGTGGTTTGATACGCAAACGCCACTTTTTGGTCACTAATTTACTTTTTTTTCTTTCTATGTAAATCCAACAAGTCACTTCTACTGAAAACGCTTAATTTGCCTTTCCAAAATCTTTCTTGATAATGCCCACAAAAAAAAAACTTTCTTGATAATTACTCACCCTTTTTTTTAGGGATAAAATTAATAGTTACTCACCTATTCAAGATTATCCTATAAACTAGGGAATTCATATTTTCTTGTTGAAGCTTTTACCAATTCTAATGAAAAACGAGAACCGTGATTTTCTCCTCAAGAAACTCTTTCCTTTGATCGATTTGTTTACTTTTTTTTGCACATGTTATTAAAAAAAAATATTTATTATCGATCAGTATTTTAAGTACATGCATTTTTGTCGGTTATTTTCTGTCTTTATTGTTATTTTTTAAGTATTTATTTTAGTAGTTTTCACTAAAAATAAAAGAAATGCATGATAAAAAAGCAATAACGTATATAAATTAATTTTATGGAGCACTATAGTTAAAACCTCAAACTAAACAACAAACCATTCAATTTTTTTAAAGTAACTAAAATCTACAATAAAACCAAAACCAGAGCTCAAAATTTTTAATACAGCTGAAGGGTAATAATGAAAAGGAATTAATAGTTTTCTTTTTCCAACAGTAAAAAAGAGCAAACCGTTACTAAAAAAACTAAATAAATTCAATTTTTTTAAAGTAACTAAAATCTACAATAAAACCAAATCCAGAGCTCAAAATTTTTAATACAGCTAAATGGTAATAATGAAAAGGAATTAATAGTTTTCTTTTTCCAACAGTAAAAAAGAGCAAACCGTTACTAAAAAAACTATTGATTTTGCTATTAATAGTCTAGCCGAACGTTATCCCCGATTTTCTGTATACAAACGCTATTTACAATATCTTTTTTGTTGCCATGAAATACGTTCAGTTGATATAACTAACAATCGTGAATTTCGGTCATCTAATACTAAATTTTCAAAACGTTATTTAAAAAACTAGCAAATTGAAAAAATTACAGCATTTTTATACAATTTTTCGTATCATATATAATTCACTCATGCGTCCCACATCTCACGTGTATAGTGTAAACAATACAGTATCTAACTAACATCATAAATAGTTTTAATTTCCAAAAACATATATATTGCAGAAAATAATGTTTTCAGAAAAGGCCTGTCGAGATATTTACCAAATCTTTTTATCAGAATATTTTATTGCTAGTGGATCATACTCGTTAGTCGTTACGTAACTATATTTTATCATTTTTATTTGACAGAATACAGATTCCATACTACACTTAAAATAATAAAGTTTTTCCCTCACAAAGTACTTTTTCAAAAAACAATATTTCTTACATTCATATTGGTTGTTAAATGATTCAAAACAAAATTGTGGTGCAGCTAAGGCCTTGAACCAAGCTAGGCTAGAAGCAAACGTGAAAGTAGACGGAAAAACCAACTTCAAGAATAAATGGCCAAGCCCTTACGCGGTGGTTTCCGGCACACTCCTCCTCGTCTCCCTCTTCAAATTCGTATACCCGCCGCTTCGTTGGGTCGCTGTCGCCGCCGTTGCCGCCGGTTTGTATCCAATTCTTGCAAAAGCCGTTGCTTCTGTAAGAAGGCTCAGGGTCGACGTCAACATCCTAATAATTATAACCGGTAATACTACTTTTCATTTTCTCTCTTAACTTTTCTTTTTACCGCATGATTTCAAAATTTGCGTGTTACCGTAAAGATTTTTGTTTGAGATAGTTGATTTGTTAGTTAGTAGTATATATGCTAATACTACTATGCATTATTGGTTACAAAAAAAGGAAAATAAACTTATCAAGTTTTGGTCCTAGTAAAACTATAAAGGCCCTTTTATAATAAAAAAACAAAGAAAGAAAGTAATAATATTAATTAAGTTCATATTAATATAGACCTATAGTTTTCTTTAAAACTAGCGAGTCTTTTCTACGCTGCATTATGCACTGCTTGTCTGCTTTCCTGCAAACGTCACTCCACGAAACTTTTAGAAAAGTTTCTCTTTAATTTTAGGAATTATTTCAACAAATTATAAATATGGGAAATATCAAAACATAGTATTGATATATGCCCAATTTTACTTTATAGAATAGGACTCCTGTATTTTAAGTTAATGTAGTAGTTTTTTTTCTTTCTGTTGTATACTTCAAATTATAAGTTACAGAAGTAAACAAATCGACTTTATAGTTTATATCTTTTTTGTATGTAAAGTAAATTTGAGTAATAGGATACAGAAAATATCAAACTGTTTTTCGGATATAGGTAAAGTGAACATGTGATAAACTCGGAAAGTTGTTGTGGTAGATAATGCAAATATTAAAGGGTATTGAAAATATGGAGAAAAAAGATACGCCTTTCTCATTTCTCTTTACAAAAAAATCCATTTCGGTTCATTAAGTACGATTCGAAGTTATTTGACGATTAAGTAACATATGCTATATATGTATGTGGCTAGCAGAAAAAATGGTCGTTTTCATGATCGATTTTCTTTTAGTTGTCTGGTTCTTCGGGAAAAGTTTATATTTTTGGTTTATTTTCTAAGAAAGTAAAGGATTCGTTTCATTCTTGATCTGTTACTTATTCATTTTTATAAATTTTTATATCTAATTTTTAAAAAGTTGCAATTACGTGCCATAGAAGGAATATAACCGTATTAGTGCTTTCTGATTGGCTTATCTTCTACGACTCAAAAATGGAAAAAGGTACTTTTTAAGTTTGAACTCGTGAAAAGAAAATAAAAAAAGAGCAACAAATAATTGAAGGAAAAAATCAACAAAAGGGAAGACAATTTAATTCAGAACTTCGAACTGATTATAAAGTTGACTTAGCCATTGACTGATTATGGAGTTATTGTTAGTTTGAATTTTGGTTTAAGAGCTCCCGGTTAACAAAAGAAAAATCATACAGTATAAAGAAAGTTTGTGAATTCAAATTAAATTCCTTTTGTGGAATCTTAATTATTATCTTTTTTTGTTTGAAATATGTAATAAACTAGTTAGTAAAACTTATATTCTCGCTAATAAATTAATCATCCAATTTTGTCAAACAGTGGCTGCAACACTTGCAATGCAAGATTTCATGGAGGCTGCAGCAGTTGTGTTCTTATTCAGCATAGCCGAATGGCTCGAAACAAGAGCTAGCTACAAGGTTTGTTAACTTCTCATCTGTTATGTTGTGAAACAGTAGTGAAGTTTCTTGCTTTTTTTTTCTGTAAGGATGATCTAAACCTGAAGTTGTTATTTCTGAGATTTCTGAGGTAATGATTGTGGCAATTGAAACCTCAGGCGAGTGCAGTGATGCAGTCTCTGATGAGCTTAGCTCCACAGAAGGCAATAATAGCAGAGACTGGAGAAGAAGTTGAAGTAGATGAGGTTAAGATTAACACAACTGTAGCAGTTAAAGCCGGCGAAACCATACCAATTGATGGAATTGTGGTTGATGGAAACTGTGAAGTAGACGAGAAAACCTTAACGGGCGAAGCATTTCCTGTGCCTAAACAGATAGACTCTACGGTTTGGGCTGGAACTATCAATCTAAATGGTAATGTAACCCTCTTACAGAAGCTTCAAGCTTTGTATCTTTCCCTCTTTTGAACTTTCTCCAATGTGTTTTTGCAGGTTATATAAGCGTGAAAACAACTGCCTTAGCCAGTGATTGCGTGGTTGCGAAGATGGCTAAGCTCGTGGAAGAAGCTCAGAGCAGTAAAACCAAATCTCAGAGACTAATAGACAAATGCTCTCAGTTCTATACTCCAGGTAAGCAAAGACATAACCAGAACTTGTTTTATGTTCTTGAACCTCTTTAGTTTTGAGACCTCTGTGTTTCTTGTTTGTTTCAGCAATCATCATAATATCAGCTTGCTTTGCAATTGTCCCGGCTATAATGAAAGTTCACAACCTCAACCATTGGTTCCACTTAGCACTAGTTGTGTTAGTCAGTGCTTGTCCCTGTGGTCTTATCCTGTCTACACCAGTTGCTACATTCTGTGCACTTACCAAAGCGGCGACTTCAGGGCTTCTGATCAAAAGTGCTGATTATCTTGACACTCTCTCAAAGATCAAGATCACTGCTTTTGACAAAACCGGGACTATTACTAGAGGAGAGTTCATTGTCATAGAGTTCAAGTCACTCTCTAGAGACATAAGCCTACGCAGCTTGCTTTACTGGTAAGAACAACAAACTTGTGTTCTAAACAAAAACTAGTTTGATGAGGTAACTTGTGACTGAGAATTTCTGGTTATACAATGGTTTCAGGGTATCAAGTGTTGAAAGCAAATCAAGTCATCCAATGGCAACAACAATCGTGGACTATGCAAAATCTGTTTCTGTTGAACCTAGGCCTGAAGAGGTTGAGAATTACCAGAATTTTCCAGGTGAAGGAATCTACGGGAAGATTGATGGGAACAATGTCTACATTGGGAACAAAAGGATTGGTTCACGAGCTGGTTGTTCAACAGGTAATAATTTTTTTTTAAAGTTGGCTACAAACACTCAATGAAATGTTTTGAGGTTTTTTTGAGTCTGATTCACCTGGCTGTTCCTTATTGACAGTTCCAGAGATTGAACTTGATACCAAAGGAGGAAAGACTGTTGGATACATCTATGTAGGTGAAAGACTGGCTGGAGTTTTCAATCTTTCTGATGCGTGTAGATCTGGTGTAGCTCAAGCAATAAAGGAACTGAAAGATCTTGGAATCAAAACCGCAATGCTAACAGGAGATAATCAAGATTCAGCAATGCATGCTCAAGAACAGGTGAGGATACTAAAAACCAGAGTTTTATTACTCTCTCAATACGTGATCTTAAACTTTGAAGTGTTTTTATGAAACAGCTAGGGAATGCTCTGGATGTTGTACATGGAGAACTTCTTCCAGAAGACAAATCCAAAATCATACAGGACTTTAAGAAAGAAGGAACAACCGCAATGGTAGGAGATGGTGTGAATGATGCACCAGCTTTAGCTACAGCTGATATTGGTATCTCCATGGGGATTTCTGGCTCTGCGCTCGCAACGCAGACTGGTCATATTATTCTGATGTCAAACGATATCAGAAGGATACCACAGGCGATAAAGCTAGCGAGAAGAGCTCGACGCAAAGTTGTTGAAAACGTGTGCATATCGATCATTCTGAAAGTTGGAATACTGAGTCTTGCATTTGCTGGTCATCCTTTGATTTGGGCTGCGGTACTTGTTGATGTAGCGACTTGTCTGATTGTGATCCTCAACAGTATGTTGTTGCTGCGAGAGAAGGACAAAACCAAGAACAAAAAGTGTTACAGGACTTCTACGTTGAATGGTAAGAAACTTGAAGGCGAAGTTGACGAAGACCTGGACTTAGAAGCAGGCTTGTTATCAAAGAGTGGTGGTAAGGCTCAATGCAACTCAGGATGTTGTGATGATAAGAAAAAACAAGAGAAGGTGATGAAGATGAAACCAAGTAGTAAATCCAGTTCTGACCATCGTCACTCTGGTTGTTGTGGTGATAAGCAGCAAGACAATCTAAAGCTGATTGCGAGAGATAGCTGTCACGGTGGGAAGAGTAAGGAACCAGAGGGAGATATGGCTTCATTGAGCTCATGCAAGAAGTCTACTCATGTCAACAATGACACGAAACTGAAAGGTGGTTCAGGTTGTTGTGCTAAGAAAAAAGAGAAGCTGAAGGAAACAGTGGCAAAGAGCTGTTGTGAAGAGAAGGAGAAATCTGAGGGAAATGTCGCTGTGCAGATTCTTGGCCAGGAGTTAATTGATTTGGAGAAAGGTCTGCAGAAAAAGGTCGGTGAAACCTGCAAATCAAGCTGTTGTGGCACTAAAGAGAAGGCAAAGGAAACATCTTATCTGGAGAAGGATGTGCTGATTAAGGATGACGGAAACTGCAAAACTGGATGCTGCGACGGTGAAAGACAAACTGCTGAAGCTACAATTGTGGCTTACAATGTGGATAACTCCTCGGGTTGCTGCGGAAACAAGAAGGAAGTGAAACAAAGCTGCCATGAGAAGGCAGGTCTGGACATTGAAACTGGTGTAAGCTGTGATCTCATGTTGGTTTCTTGCGGAGACACAAAAGGAGAAGTGGTTGATCAATCTGATCTTGAGAAAGGCATGCAGGTAAAGAATGAAAGAGAATGCAAGTCTGGTTGCTGCAGTGATGAAAAACAAACCGAGGAAATAACTCTGGCTTCTGAGGAAGAGAGAGACAGTCTGGATTGCTCCCCGGGATGCTGCGAGAAGAAGATCACATTGAAACAAAGCTGCCATGAGAAGACAGGTTTAGACATTGAAGCTGGTGGAAGTTGTGATCTCAAGCTGGTTTGTTGTGGTAACATAGAAGGAGAAGAAGTGAAAGAGCAATTTGATCTTGAGATGAAGAATGAAGGACAATGCAAGTCTGATTGCTGTGGTGATGACAAGCAAACCGGAGAAATAACTCTGGCATGTGAGGAAGAGACAGACGGTTCCGATTGCTCCTCAGGATGCTGCGGAAAGGAGGAAGTGGAAGAAAGCTGCCATGAGAAGGCTTGTATGGACGCTGATACTGGTGTAAGCTGTGATCTCAATTTGGTTTGCTGTGGAAACACACAAGGAGAAGCGAGAGAGAAACTTAATCTTGAGAAGGACTTGCAGATCAAGAACAAAGGACAATGCAAGTCTGATTGCTGCGACGGTGAAATAACTCTGGCCTCAGGATGCTGCGGAAACGAGGAGAAAGTGACACAAATCTGTCATGAGAAGCCTGTTAGCAAATCTCCTTGTTGTGGAACTGGTTTGAAGCAAGAAGCGTCTTCTAGTTTGGTAAAAGTGGTGGAGAGTGGTTGCAGCGAGCTAGAGATGGTGAAAGTTTCTAGCCAAAGCTGTTGCACAAGTCCTACTGATCTGGTGTTATCTGACTTGCAAGTGAAGAAGGCAGAGATTTGTTGCAAAGTGAAGACTCCAGAGGCTTGTGGATCTAAATGCAGGATTACAGAGAAGCGTCACATTGGTAAGAGCTGTTGCAGGAGTTATGCCAAGGAATATTGCAGCCACAGGCATCACCACCACCACCACCACCATCACCACCATGTGGGGGCTGCTTGACGGGGAGTTATTGCTCTAAATCTCGACGCAACCTTTCGTCCTCAACGAGTACCGTCGGGAAAATAAAAACATATTGTGATTCATGAAGACAATCCTAGTGATCTTTGTGAGTCCCTTATGTTTGCCAAAATCCTTTAGTATTTTTCGGTTTTTTTTTCTCTCTTGTCTTAGATGTAGACAATATTGCAGAACAAGTTTGAATTTCGATCTTCAAGTCTTAGAATCAAATTGAACAAGTCTTTCCTTTTGGCTTCGTTGTGGAAGGAAGAAGTAAATCATCTCGAAAGAATATTCATTGATTGTTGAGATATAAGAATACGGAGAACACTAAACCAAAGAAGAAGTCGTTTGTAATAAAGCAGATGAAGATACTAAAAGATGGTGATTTTGTACAAAATGCTAACACACTACAAGTGTGCTTATACGATGATACTCTATGGAATTGTACAAACTAGCAGATCCTTCATATATACAGCTACTTTGAATGCTTTTTTACACTCCATTAACCAGAATCATAGCTACAAGACAAACAAAATCCATTGCACATCTCGTGTTCGACTTCTCGTTATCTTCTAGTGGTGTCGTCCCTGATCTGGATTCGGTCTGTGTATCAAAAGATCTGATTCATGCTCCACCTGATTTTAAACTTCTCGCATTAGCGGCGCCATAGGATTATAGCTAGGCACCGTAGGAAGTGCGAAATCCTGAGGAAGAGAGCCCATTTCCACAAAACAGTTCCTAGCTCTAGCGTCAGTGATCAAAGCTGCCCAATCCTCAGACTTAATCAGAGCAGATGCATTCCCCATCACCTATTCAAGAAACGAGTGTTAAGACCTTTAAAGAAAAACAAAACATATTCATCAAACGAAGTTAGTGTGTGCAGAGAGAGATAGAGAAACCATACCCACAGAGCTCTTCTTGCGCGGGTAAGAGCAACGTTCATCCTCCGGATATCTGCAACGAAGCCAACCCCATGACCAGACGCACGGACGCATGACATGATTATGACATCACGTTCTTGACCCTGAAAGGCGTCTACAGTATTGATATACACCTCTTTCAGTTCATCATGGCCCAAAGCATTGCCAAACTCGTGCTTCAGGCATTTTAGCTGCAGTCTGTACGGCGTTATTACCCCAACAGAGACTTTACCCGAACCCAACGACTTGAGAGTTTTCTGAAGATGCATGTACACCCCAACGCAGAATCGAGCTTCATCAACATTCTCGTAAGATACAGATCCACCTCTATGAGACTCCCGTCCATGGCTGATATTGAAGAAAAGGTAAGGTCTAAGGACATGATCTTTATAGTACATCTCATCAGGAGCACTTGATATACTTTCACTGTCCGTGAGGCGTCCTTGGTAGAAGTACCTTGAAGGAAAATCTCGGATCTGAGGATGCATTCTGTATTGAACAGTTAACATCAAAGTTGGACAACCTGCTTGCTGAAACCTTTCAAACAGACTTCTACTATATAATAAAGTTCCAGCAGCCTTGCTAATCACTGTCGCAGGAAGCTGCTGAGGATCACCGACAAGTACACATCGTGCAGCACCAAGAGCAAGGGGAGGAAGAACTCCAACCTCGCTAGCTTGAGCAGCCTCGTCAATGACAACCATATCAAAGCCATGTGTAAGACGAGAAAACAATTTACGACCACTGCTTGATACGGTGGTAAAAACAATTTCAGCCTCGTTTGCAAAACTAGCCTCAAGACTTTCTCGAGCTTCTTCAAGATTAAAATTTTTGCCAGCACGAAACTTTCCCTCCACAATATTAAGTCGAGACATTTCAACAAGGACTTTCTCTCTGGCTTCAACCACAGCAGCAAGGTGCTGTAACAATGCATCTCTTTTCTGGTCTCTTTCAGAGGCAACTCCAACAGATCCCTGAGAACGTGTAGCTACAGCATTGAGTTCCCTTTTAAGCCCAGCTATATCTCGACACATCTGATTTTCTTGTAGTCTGATGTTATGCATGTGATGAAGAATCTCGTCACGCGATATAGCTAAAAGCTGATCACTTCTTCGCTCCACAGAAACTGCTTGAGCAGCTAGGGTTTGAGACTCAACACCAACTCGAGCAACATCGGGGTGATATTTCCTCATCTCTCCATCAATAAAACCACGAGTGAGGACACGTGAAAGAAGTTCATCAGTTGCAGCATTTGAAGGAGCACAAACGAGCATCCTTGGTTTAGCACAGAATTTAGGCAGGGTGCGACATAGATTCTGGTCCATGTTTTGTAGGAGTTCATCAATAGATCCTGGCAAAATATTATCTGAACTGTACTCATTAGCCTGTTTATAGCTCTCAGGAGCTAATTTCTTCAGCAACGATGTGTAATATTGTTGATACTGAACCAAATGGATAACATTCAACATTCCCCAAACTGTGTGCGTCTTGCCTGTTCCTGGAGGGCCCTGAACAAGAGTGAATGGCCAAGGTTTTTGCTTCTTCACCCCGCTACTAGTACCAGCTGCAGTATGCATCGCAGCCCAGTAAATTGATGCTAGCTGCGGAGCATTAAAGCTCCTTTGCAAATGGTCTACAAAGCTAGTCGTAAAGCAATCAGGCATTACAGGGGTCTGCTCCTCGTAACTAGGAAACTGCTTCGGACTGGGATTGAGAATGGCATTTTGCATCTAGAAATATTCAAGTTTCACCAACGTCAGCATAGTTAAAGCATATTTAGGAGATTTGTTTGAGAATAAGCAAAAACCAACCTGTGTGTTAAGTCGAGAAAACGCATGCAGTGCAACATATTCCCTTTGTGTGGTTGCGAGTGAACCAAGAACTGTTAGATGCCAGATGTCCTTAGGGTTAAACGTCCGTAAAATATGATTGTCATCAATCTTTCTGTAGGCATAAATTTTTCATGGGAAGAGATGTGAGACTATGAATATTTGCTTCCATTTTCGGATATTTCACGAAAAATAGAAGAATAGATGGGAAATTCAGATAAACTATCAATAGATAGAGAATTAACATACAACAGATGAGCGTACCTGCCAATGCCACTAGAATCTCCAACATAGAAATGAAGAGTCGCGTCAAGAGGATCACGGGTATCAATTGGTTTATGTCTCCTAACTGTACCAGCTACACGTCCAGAATCCTCATGCACGGGATTTGAAAGAACTGCAATATCTCCTTCCTTGAAAGTCCATTTACAGCCGCTTAAAGAGAGGACTACATCAAACCACCCTAAACACATAAACGAAGGCTAGCAGTCAAGTAACTTAGCAGAAACTTGACAGTTTTTCCCAGAGGCCGAGAAATAAAAAGAGTATTAATCAGGCTGTCAATCCAAAGAGGTACAAGACACTAATCTCCAAAGCTCAAACCTTCTAGTAAAACATAATGAAAAATGAGGAAGCTAATCATGAGACTTGCTAAAATGCCTATGTCATAAGATAGTGAATCAAGGGCACAAAAACGTTCCTAGATAAACATGAGTACAAGGGCTAGGATCAGTTACCTCTCTCTCTTCTTAAAATGGACTTTATTCGAACTTTCACATATGCATTTGCCTCAGCCAGTTCTTCCCATGTACTATAAAGTTGTGCCCGGCATTCCTCAAATAGTAAGGGTTCAAATACTCTGACATAATCCTCCACAGATTCAAACCGCTCAGGTACACATCGGAGTTCGGTATCCTCTAATTAACAAGGAAAATTATGCAACATGTAAATCAACTAAATGGACGAAAGAATACACAATGAGCTAAAAAGGCAAAAAATATATTTAGGGAGAAACCAGCCATTATCTTTCATACATGCCAAACATCTTTAGTATAAAGACGAAAGACGGTAACATATGAATCAAAAACCATGAAGTGCACAATGAGCTAAAAAGGCAGGAAAAAAAAATTTACGGAGAAATCAATGGAAACATATGAATCATAAAGCGAACTAACATTCAATAATGACTTTTCATTGAGATACCAATCAACTTTTAAATATATCATCTTCTCAGCTGAGGATACTTTTGCCCCAAATATCGTTTCAACCAAAGTTTCAGCCAGCTGATAAACAATTTCCATCGACCAGCAACCAGGTCTGTCCACAAAGCTAAACTTTATGTACAGTGCCTGAACAGGAAAGCAACAATAACAATGGTGGGACTCCTTAGGGACGTATCTGCCACAAAATAATTAAATTTCCACCGAAATATATTTGAATCTTTCTCACTAGAGAGAAGCAAGAGATAATACAAGAGCAAGTTGATCACAAAAAAAGAAGAATTCTTTCATCTACTTCTACAACGGTATATTTGTACCAGCTTCCAAGTCTTTTCACTATAATGATTCTCAAGAATCATGACATCAGAAGCAGTAAAATTCTTACTCATATAAAAGTTTCATAGGTATAAATGTAAAGCATATTCAAGAACATGTTCCATAGGCCTAATTAAACGTAATATTTTAACATACCAGGATGACGCCAGAAGTTTTCGCTGGTCACCTCTCGTATAAGACGCTCCACTGATGTATCATGATATTGGTTACTACAAGTTGTGCCTGGCATCTTGAAAGAACTTTGGCTGTAAGAGACTTTTCCAATAGATGAACGTGCGCTGTTGGGCTGCCGTAGATTCGTCGGCTGCTTCCACGAAGCCTGTCTTGACTCAGATGTTTCCAACCCTTCAGCATGCAGACCTGAGTATGATTCACCACAGCTTTGAATCTCTCCTCCATGCTCAGCAGGTGGATTAATCGCAAGGGAGCGTGTAACGACAGGTTGTGCCGAGTTCTGTCTCCTAGGTGTTGATGTCTTAATAGGACCTGCTTGATTAACAACGTCCGGATTAAGAAACACGGTCTGCCTATTGCGTTTCTTTCCCAACATTGCCTCTTTATGTTGATCCATCTTTCTTTCCACAGTGGTATTAGCGCACTTAACTGCATGACTTGCTTCAACTCCTTTAACCTCTCCCTGCTTCACCATCAAACCTTGTCCTCGTACATTTCTATTTTGAAGATCAGGGTTTGGCTCAATAGCAGTCCTACCTTCATCCGTACCTCTAAAGTCAGCAGAACAGACGTCAGCCTCTGACATCCCCTTCTCTTGCGGCAATAAACCCTTGTAGTCATCTTCTTTGGCACAAGTATCATTTCCATCATTAGTACCACCAAGTAACGATTTTTTTCGAGAACCCATCTCAAACAATGACTAACAACTCCAAGCAAGTGCAAGTAATCTGATTAAGATGCCAGAATCAAACACACCAGTTTCTGCAGAGAAATGTTAAAACCCAACGTGAAAAAGAAAGCTACATAAGACGAAAGACATAAAATTTCTAGAGAAACATGTAAAGATTTGAAGCTGAAGCACGATGATCAATCAAACAAAGGCAATCACTTTAGCAAACAAACAACAAAACCATTGATTATTACGAACATGTAAAGACGAACATGAAGGAAACGAATCAGTGAGTCAGTGACAGAGTATTCTCTATCTTAAGTCTTCTAAAAATCGCTAAATGGGAATGCCTTAGGTGAGCCACGATACCTATTTCACTCTCCACCGCCAGAGATTCTAATTACCGGCGACGATAGTCGACGGAGACCGGAAAAGTAATTCACTTGTTTCTTTTTCTCTCACTCTCTTGGGATTGGACCTGGACCGTTGGATAAAAATATTCCGGATTAAATTTTTATTCCTGGGTCGGTTTAGTTTTAAATTTTGTCAATATTATATGTATTTTATGATTTTTGCACTATTTAGCACTTTCTAAATATGTCTCGCGGATATAGCATTTAAAAAAGAAAACTTGCGGTTCTACCACTTATAAGTGGACTAATAACAAAACTCATCTCTTCGAAAAGCCCATAATCTCTTTTAAGCCCAGAACAAATCAAATGCTTATATTTATGATTGAAATTATTGAATTAATTGCCGCCATAAGTGAACATAAAGTGGTGAAGGTCAGCACGAAAAAACAAATTATTTCTGTAAAATTCATTTTCTTAAATCTCATGCTTTTACAGCAAGAGTTTGATCCCCAAACTTGTTGATTTTAATAACACGACTAATCCAACATTATCATATGCTCAGATACTGGTGCCGTTATCAGACTTCAATTATAGACGGCTAACAATCATAGTGCGATGTAGTTGTTATGCAACTTATTAATATCGCATTTATATTCACAACAAAACGTATAAAAGAGGGCTAACAATTGAATTTGACGAGGTCAAGAGAAAATTGACAATAGGTCCCACTCTATATGTGTAACTTGTTTGACTTTTCCCCAATAATCAAACCACACAAAACCACAAATCTCACTTTTCTCTTTTCTTTCCAAATTTTTATTCTTTTTTTTTTCTGATTCGCCATTGACAAACCAAACCTCGCAACGAGTCACGGAACACGACCATAGACTTATAAAGATTTGTAGTTTTTTTTTTTAAAAGCAGAGAAGAGACTTCATATATTTCATATGATCTCTCTTTCTCTGTCTTTCCTCTAAGCTTTTTTCTCATGGTTTCGTTCTTTTGCACCCTCTCTTTCTTCTTCTTCCTCTGCATCCATGTCTCTTCGGCCGCCGATACGATCTCCGCCGACTTCACTCTCTCCGGCGACCAGACACTCGTCTCCTCCGGCGGAACTTTCAAAATGGGTTTCTTCCAACTAGGTACTCCTGAAAAGTTCTACGTAGGCATGTGGTACCAGCAGCTCTCTCAACAAACAATCGTCTGGGTAGCGAATCGAGACAAACCAGTCTCCGACAAGAAGACATCAGTTCTGAGAATCTCCGATGGAAACTTGGTCCTACTCGACGGAGAAAACCAGGCTCCCGTTTGGTCCACCGGTCTCAGTTCCACCACCACCAACTCTTCGTCCTCTGCTCTCAAAGCGGTTTTGCTCGACGACGGCAACCTCGTTCTCAGAGACGAGTCCGGCTCTGTTCTATGGCAAAGCTTCGATCATCCGGGTGACACGTGGCTTCCCGGAGTCAAGATCAGGCTGGACAAACGAACCAAGAAGAGTCAACGACTCACGTCGTGGAAGAATGCTGAAGACCCATCACCAGGTTTGTTCTCTCTCGAGCTAGACGAGTCCACAGCTTACAAGATCCTCTGGAACGGATCGACTGAGTACTGGTCCAGTGGCCCGTGGAACCCTCAGAGCAGGATCTTCGATTCGGTCCCAGAGATGAGACTCAATTACATCTACAACTTCAGCTTTTTCTCCAACGAGACAGAGTCGTACTTCACTTACACGATCTACAACCACGCGAATGTGTCACGGTTCGCTATGGACGTTTCGGGACAGATCAAGCAGTTCACTTGGTTAAACAACAACAATCAGTGGAACTTGTTCTGGTCTCAGCCTCGAGACCAATGCCAAGTCTACGCTTACTGTGGCTCCTTTGGGATTTGCAGTGACAAGTCTCAACGTGTTTGCCAATGCCCTCAAGGGTTTAGGCCTCAGTCGCAAAAAGATTGGGACTTGAAAGATTACTCTGCAGGCTGCGTCAGAAAGACTGAGCTACAATGCTCTCGTGGTGACATTAACCAGTTTCTGCCTCTTCGCAACGTGAAATTACCTGACCATTCAGAGGTATTGGTGTTAACGAGTCTTGGTATTTGCGGATCGGCTTGTCTAGGGAACTGTTCTTGCAAGGCTTATGCACATGATGAAAGCTCTAATCGATGCTTGGTGTGGAGTAAAGATGTCTTGAATCTTCAACAACTCGAAGAAGATAACAGCGAGGGGAACACGTTATATCTTAGACTCGCTGCTTCCGACATGCCTAGTGGTTCTTCTTCCGGTAAGAAGAGTAACAAAGTGATGATATTTGGCGCGGCTCTAGGCTCGTTAGGGGTAATAGCTCTCCTTCTGTTGGCGGTAATCCTAATCTTAAGGTACCGTAGAAGAAAGAGAACGAGAGGAGAGAAGAGTGATGGTACATTGTCTGCGTTTAGCTATAGAGAATTACAGAACGCGACCAAGAACTTCTCGGAGAAGCTAGGAGGAGGAGGCTTCGGTTCGGTGTTCAAAGGGGTTTTACAGGATTCTAGTGACATTGCGGTGAAGAGGCTCGAGGGTATTAGCCAAGGAGAGAAGCAGTTCAGGACGGAAGTAGTCACAATAGGAACGATCCAGCACATGAATCTAGTGAGGCTTCGTGGTTTTTGCTCTGAAGGAAACAAGAAACTGTTGGTTTATGATTACATGCCTAACGGTTCTTTGGATTCTCATCTCTTCATCAATCAAGCCGAAGAGAAGGCCGTCCTCGTGTGGAAGCTGCGGTACCAGATCGCGTTAGGGACAGCTAGAGGATTGGCTTACTTACACGACGAGTGCAGAGACTGTATCATTCACTGTGATATCAAACCGGAGAACATCTTGTTAGATTCACGGTTCTGTCCCAAAGTTGCTGATTTCGGTTTAGCTAAGCTTGTGGGTCGAGATTTCAGCAGGGTCTTGACGACAATGAGAGGCACAAGAGGCTATCTTGCACCAGAATGGATCTCGGGAGTGGCGATAACAGCGAAAGCCGATGTTTACAGCTACGGGATGATGCTGTTCGAGCTTGTCTCAGGGAGAAGAAACACTGAGCAAGCAGAGAACGAGAAAGTCAGATTCTTTCCGAGTTTGGCTGCGACAGTACTCACCAAAGATGGAGACATCCGGTCGCTGCTTGACCCGAGACTGGAGGGCGAGTCCGTGGATATAGAGGAGCTGACGAGAGCTTGTAAAGTGGCGTGTTGGTGCATACAGGACGAGGAGAGTCATAGACCAGCGATGAGTCAAGTTGTTCAGATTCTTGAAGGTGTTTTGGAAGTGAATCCGCCGCCGTTTCCGAGATCGATCCAAGCTTTAGTTGAGAACGATGGATCTATGGTCTTCTTCACCGAGTCTTCATCTTCCTCAAGCCATAATTCTTCACAGAAACAGAGCCATTCTTCTTCTTCTTCTTCCAAGAAAATGACCAGCAATAACTCATTCGGGTTAGTTAGTTAGATTGTAAATTCATTGTTTATGAATTGTGCAATTTAGTATATGTTTAATTAGTTGTAAAAGAAATCACTTAATTTTCTTCAAAATGTATAATTATTTATGGGAAAAAAGCTGAGATACCACAGATGTTAGGTGATATTACTTAAATC
>OVBB01000127.1:0-46214 GCA_900406415.1 Isatis lusitanica
AAAACAATTTATAAATATAAACCCGGGCGTAGCCCGGGGTATCCCCTAGTTTCACATATGAGATGAAAAATTGGTTTAGTATAGACTGATGAAAGTAAACTTATCTACTAAAATAATGTTGTGGAATCTTTTATATTCCGTCCGTTTTAATTAATTATGTTTTCTTCTGAATGCTTTATCTAGTCCAGTTTTGCTTTTGTTCTCCCCTTACAGAGTACCGTTTTAAAATAAAATTTATTGTTAACAAATTGTTTTATTTTATATTTGCAGGGGCATAATTGCATTTTTTATCACGTTTCTTAACTTTTATGGCAAGTGTATTACAGACAATTTTTATTAAAAAAAAAGACTCATTATTAACCATTTATGCAACTTTTAGCCATTGGAAAAACGTGTAAACGTGTTATACATATATATTAATAAAAACAATAACAAATTAATTAATTAAATTGTTGCAAGCCAAAAAAAAGCTAATTAAGTTGGGTCATTTTAATAATCTCTCATATTTTCTCATAATAACTTAGTACCGTAACAAGTAACAACGTACATGATTTATATTTTCTTTCATCTGTATGTCATCTTTTGATCAGAGATATCAGATGGCGTCTCTGATTCGAGGTCTTTAAAAAACAAAAACAAAAAAATGTTTCGTAACGAATCGTATACTATTAAATTTGGGCTCGTGCTTCATGTGGTGAAGTTATACTAGTATGCAACTGTTCTGATAGATAATTAAAACGGCCAATAGGTAAAGAAAGGAGAGTGCGGCCAATCCATATCGTGCCTAACTCGGAAAAGAAGAAGTGGCTTTAATCAGTATCTCAATTAGTTAAATACTAATTGCAGCATAATTGGTCCTCAAAAGAAGCTTACGAGGCCACGTGGGGGGATATAACAAGATTGATAAAATAAGAACAATATATATAGTAAGCTTGTAGGACAAGTCTCATCGAGTGATAAATTGGGGAGTTTATCTTATCATTCAGACGACAAGAGAGAAGTAGCTAGCTAGACAGAGATAAGTAAAAATCGATGAGCTCGGTAGAAAAAGCGGTGGCGGTAGAGGATGGAGAGTGGCGTCAACGACGGCTGGGGCCGAAACAAGGGAGTGTGTTCCCAAAAGAGAGGAAATTGGTGAAGACGATGATCTTGGAGGCTCTGTTTCCATCTCGACGACTTCCTTTTAAGTCCATGCAGATGGTAGAGCCGCCGCGTATACGCGTGCAGTCCACTCTCCGGTAGTCTTTAAGTGATAATTTTGTTTTGAGTACCTAAGACATTTTTATTGGTTTTACGCCAATGTATAATCTATTTGGACCGAAACTAGAACAAGTATTAAGTAGTCTTTCTCCCGTAATGTTTATGTTTATATGTCTCTCTTACAAGATAATTTGTGTATTGTTTTGCTTTCGTTAATAAAGATATAGATGCGTGTGTTGTTAATTTTGCTAGTTTCTTTGTTTATACATATCGGGGATCTCTAGTGTATCCGTGTTGATTTAAGGTTTATGATTTACTACATGTAACATTTAAGATACATATCTGTATGTAGTTTTCACTGAAATTAAAAGTTACAAGAGATTGATAATTAAGCTTCAAACGCTATAACTACAAAACCGATGAATGGTCACTTTTAACTGATGGTTCATCCAATTTTAAATCACAACACGTCAAAATAAAAAGAAACTTGAACAAGTAAACGAATAAAACATGTGTTTAGTAATCGGTTGGCTTAATAACTTTTTTAGCTTAATAAGGTTTCAATTAGGAAATAGCTGGTGAAATAAATATATATAAAAAGATGATAGGTGATTTCGTGGTAGTCCCCTCCGAAGATGATAAGAACGGACCGTACGAGATCATTTTTATAAATCAACACCATCTAAATGGTTCACACCAATAAACAATATCATTTAAGGTTTTTAAAAAAAAGACAATATCATTTAATATCAACAATTGATGAAAATATAAAATATGGGGACAAAAGGAAAGGAAGAAATCTTGACCCCTACTGGTTGGTTGAAAGACTATGGTCTGGACTCTGGATCCACTGACCATCGTTATGCTTTCACATTTCTTCATTGTTTAACAGACAAACACATAGCATAAGTTCAATTACTAAATCGTAATTATTTCTGTCGTAAGTTAATAGATCTTTCTCTCTTTTTTTTTAGCTGGAAAACGAATACATTCAAGAAAGCAAAAGAATTTTAAATCCATAATACTAATTAAATTGGTTAATACGATAATAGATTGTATATAGTATATTCTGCAACAAAGTTTAAGCAAAATATAGTTGAAAAAGGTTTATACGCAAATCAGACTTCTTGAAAAAGGTTTATACGCAAAGATTTAATAAATAAAAGCCTAAATCAAAAAAAAAATTCTATTAAATTTAACTAAGAAGTACGAAAGCTTGTTTGAGAATAGCATCATGCAATGTATATATGTTGTGTCATCTTAATAATCATTGACTCTTGGGAAAGAAGTTCAACTGCTGCGCCAACGCGTTGCCAGTTCATTTCTTTATACTTTAAGTCTAAATAAACAGTGTATAGTGTAATGTGAACAAAAAATTAATAAATACAATTAAATTCGTTTGTTATTTAATTTCAACAGTATATTTAGTTAGTTAATGTATATATATTGTGTTATAAACTTGTAAAGCTTTGGAGAACTACTACATATATTACTGTGAGTCTGTAATGTTGACATCTGATCAGTAGTCTACAGCTGTTTCCGGTAATGTTAGTAGGAGCATATTTCGATTTATTTATTTCTATTTCCAAATTAAAAAGCATCGCAGTTCCCATACTATCTATTTGTATTGTTTTTTTTTTCGTGTGCTCACGTCGCTTTTTTCCCCAACCCGAATCTTTCTTAGATCGGATGATAAACAGAATATAGACCCGGAAATTCAAATGGCCTACGCTTGATCTTTGCATTGTTTTAAAAAATATATTACAACGGACAAAGAAAAAACAATTATAAGAAAAAGCGTTGAAATATATTAGAGTGGGCAGAAATGTTTTTTTTAGTAAAAAGCAAAAATAAAACACAAATATAGAAAAGCCTATGATTTTAATCATCCTGACACGATCGACACGTGAGACGAAGGATCCTCTCCAAAACCCTTGTAAAAAGCGAATCAACTAAGCAGCTATATATGGTCTCACACATGCACTTATTAATTTCAATAAGGTACAGTGCCTCTGCTTATTAGATTCTAAGAAACTAATTATCCAATGGTCATTGTGAAAAAGATTGGGGGATAACTATTGTCACTAAAAAGTAAGAATCCATTTTTAGCACACAAGAAAAAAAAGAAGATAATAATAATAAGAATCCATTTAATTTGTGAACCAAAAAAAAAAAATCCATTTTCCTAAAAAAAGCTAGTCACGAGATACTAGCATTCAAAAGAAAATAAAATAAAAAACCGGTCAATGTATAATGGAAAAACATTATGGATCGATTAACCTTATCAGCACGAACACTTCTATATGGATGAAGTATAGATATAAAACACCAGTTCATACATATATACTTCTTTTTCATTTCAATTAATGTATTATGTATACCATTTAGGCTGAATTTTATATGTTGTTCATTATATATAATAAAAATTCATGTTCCGAATGTTGGTCTTCCCGGTTCCATGTACCAATGGTAAACCCTTAGTTCCCAAGTTCGCGCCTCTTCGTCATGTCTAATAAATACATACATTAGTCAATAAATAAATGAAAGCCGCGATGCATGGAAATTTCAAATTATTGTAATGTTTTGTTTTATTTTAATTATGCCTGGTTTATGTAAACCAGAAGGTCCAGAACTATCTCCAATTGTTAGGAAATTAAATGTAAGTTTCGGTTGATGATTTAATTTTATTCTTCCTTTCTAAGCTTAAATCGTAAGTAGGAGATCGATCGATGTTAATTAACCATCATCTAACCTTTTGCTGGTTTAATTAATAAACGAGAAGTATCCAAATGTCAGGAAATTAAATGTAAGTTTCGCTTGATTTTATTAATTTTTCCTTTCGAAGCTTAAATCATAAGTAGGGGATGTAAATTTCCTCATTGCAACAAATGGTTGGCCTACACGTAAGTATGGACATGAGCAACTTAAAGCATAAGTTTAATCCTCACTTAGGGCCATCTCTTCTCTTAGTTTTTCTATATATACTCAACCTGCATGGCTTCACAAAGTCACAACAGCAACAAAGAAAGACAGATATACATACACAAAACACAAACATATACACACGTACATCTACATAAATAGACTAAAGATGAGTTCCACAGGAGAAGGTTCCAGTTCTACGGTGGATGGGAAGGTGAAGAAAGAAACAGCGAGTGTGATTCCCGTTGAGAGAAAGCTGGTAAAAACCATGGTCGTCAAAACCATTATTTCTGCCTTCACCCCCTCTGGTAGTAGCCGGAGCTCTGATTCTACCGGCAACGGTAACGGAGGACGCGTGCACCCTACTCGTCGCTGATCGGTCCTTTTCTCGGGGTTTGAAGATATTTGCATGCGCGTGCCTCCGTTTGTGAACTTTCCTGTGTTTTTTTTCTTCATGCTTTTTTATATATACATAAAAGGTGGTGTTCTTGTCGTCTACGTTCTTTTGGTAATAATGCGTCTCTTTGTTTTTCTTGAATTGAAATGCTTTGTACTGCTAAGTTTCCCATAGGATGAGGATCGACGATTCATCCTCTTTTGTAAAAAAGAAAAGGTTGTGATAATTATGATGTGTTTATTTAAGCTATGACTATGAAAGCTGCAGTACTACTCTTTCTGTTTCTCATTATCATTAGCATGCATGAAATCAAAATGGGAGCAGTACGAAATGCTTTTTGACCAGACTTAAATCCTTATGTGCGGAATTATGGAAGCATGTCGCCTATCGTTGTGTAGTACAGTACAGATATAACTATATTGACATGATTATGATTTCTGATGTAAATGATTTTGCCATTTTGGTGATGAAAGCTTGCGACGATTATATACAGGGAATGTGTAACCCAGTGACAAAGAATTTGCTGATAATTAATTATGAGAATGACCACCGGAATAGATGCCTTATCCACTATTTCATCTATTTAAAAGATCTATAACTAAATATCTATAACTAACACATTAACCATGTCGACCATTTTTTTTTTTATCCTAGAATATTATATCCGCATTATTTTATCCATTTCTTTTTCCAACCACCTCATATTCTGCAACATAACACTATATAATTTTATTTTGTTAATTAACATTGTATATTTGAATGAACACAAAACAATAATTAAAAATATCAAACAATTTGCCATTTTTAGAATGTTAGCATTAAAGAGAACTACTATATTATATTTAAAAAGATTAAGAGAGGTGCAAAATCTCTTCCAAGGAAGAAAAAAAGGTGTAAAGTTAGATCACCTCAATAATTACATGTTTTTTACGGTACATGTTCACCTTAATAATTGGATATTTGAAACAATAGATTCAGGCCCACCCCTCTTATACTTTGAAAAATGTTCATAATTAACGACGGGAAAAACTAACTTTAATTTCCGTAAAAAGAAAAGTAATAATGTGTGCACTCTAATATGCTATTTTGGTTTCATATTGTATCTATCAGTTTTGGAAGATCACCATATTACTAGCGTTAAATATTTTAATTTATTATAAACTAAAACCAAAAAGTATTTAATGCAAATGGAGTAACTTTTATAGTTCTAATTATTTTCATACACAAAACTGAGTAAAACAATATGAAGAAAAAACGTTGGATATATGATCTAATTGAAATAGCATTAGCGAATAGCCAATGGACGACTATAAAAACTCACGGTTTCTGAAGCTTGTCAGATCGAATTTTTATTTGAAATTATTTTTCGGCTATTCGCTGATTTATCATCGGACAGTTATAGCCTATCGACTATTCGTTAGCTATCACAAGTACGAATTGTTTCCAGTCGAACTGTACATATTAATTCGTGCTCGTTTTTAGCATGACAGAATATTAATAATAACTAATGTTCACATAATTTATTAAACTTCTAACGGCCGAAAGGTGAAAGTAGAAAGAAAACATACAAAAATGGAGAAAGAGGGACTAATCCAAATATCCAATCCATGCCATGATTACTCGAGGAGAATCAAATCGCTTTAAGCACTGATAAGTAGTTTCAGTTAAATTAAATAACCAATTGCAGCATAATTGGTAAGGAAACTTCATATACAAGGACAGGGACACGTGGGGAAAATAACGAATTCGAAAACAAGAACAAAAAGATGTTATATTTTAAATACATGTTAGCTTGTAGAGAAAGTGTCATCAACTAATAAATTGAAGCAAATCTAAGGAGTTCACCTTTCACCTTAACACCACAAAGACAAACTTACGGAGATAGCGAAGAAGATGAGCAGCTCACAAGCGAAACCTGCGGTGGCGGTTGAGGATGAAGAACGGAGGCGGCGGCGGTTAGGGCCGAAACAAGGGAGTGTGTTCCCAAAAGAGAGGAAGTTGGTGAAGACGATGATTCTAGAAGCTCTGTTTCCATCTCAATCTCCTTCTAAGCCCAAGCAGATAGTTGAGCTGCCGAAGAGCAAGCGCGTGCGGCCCACGCTCCGGTAGCCTTCAATTGTGAACTCTCTCTCTCTCTATCTCTTGGGGAGAGCTAATATAATTTCTAGTACGAAACTTGTGTCCTTTGTTTTCTTTTAGAAAACGATGTTTGTCCTGTTTTGATTTCACTAGGTTCTTTCATCTCTGTATTTTTTTTTTTTTTTTGTCTGAACACTAGGTTCTTTGTATAAATTTATGATATAAGTGAAGCAATTTATGACATATGTTGAAAACCATTTTTTTTTTTTTAAACGTCATAATTCGAAGCCGCTATTAATCATGGTTGTATTTGAATATAACAAAAGTTACAAAACTATTACTATTGGGTTTGTTCTGTAATAAAATCTCCGTCACGTCTTTCATTTTTCCTCAAAAATATCTGACTACAAAGTCTTTAGATCATATGAAAGTAAAATTTTAGGAGACAAATTGGTCCCTTGGCTGATCTTTGTATTGTTCCGAGCGACCAAGTGTATATGGTGTGGTCTGAAAACAAAAATAATTACAAAAATAGACAGAAAATACAGAAACACAAAGATAGGAAAAAGAAAAGACACACACACACACCTATACAAAAAGAGAGAATATTGTCTAGATCCAATGCGAATCTACATGTATAGTTTATATTGGTTAATTTCAACAAGGTCACATCTCCTGTTCTCCTTATATATATGTTACTGAATAGTGAATACTGGACATTAAAAGCCGAAAAAGGAGAAACATAATGATTACTAAAAATCTTAACGCTTTAATATATTAATGTTGAATTATAATAAAAGAAATTGTGAGATAAGTAATTATTATTATTTGAAGTTATCGATTTATACAATAGCGAAGATCAATTATTACCACTAATATATTGATATGTGTCCACGTGCACTCAAAAAAATATCTAATTGTTCACGAAATTTAATGAAAGTTTCGCTTAGCTAGTTTTATCTTTGGTTTTATTCCATTCGGAACTTGTATCAAAAGTAGAAGGTGTTAACTTAAATTTCCGCTTTAGAGCAAATGGGCCCCTGACACGGCATGGATCAACTTAGAGCAGAAGTTAACAGTCCTCACTTGAAGGCATCTCCTCGGTCTATATAAACCAACCCACATTCTGCATGGCTTCACCATTACAAAACCAGCAAACAACACACAAGCACAAAACATACACATATATATAGACACATAGATCTGAACAAATAAGCTAATAAAAAATGAGCTCCAAAGGAGAAGATAGTAGTTCTACGACGACAGAGCGGAAGGTGGAGAAAGAAGCAGCGAGTGTGATTCCCGCTAAGAGGAAGCTGGTGAAGACTATGGCCGTAGAAGCCATTATCTCCGCCTTTTCTCCCTCCGGTAGTAGCCGGGTCTCTGATCAGACTACTGGCGACGGCCACGGTAAGGGCAACGGAGGGCGCGTGTATCCCACTCGTCCTTGACCGGTCCTTTTCTTGGGGTTGAGGATATTTGCGGCGCCATGATCTTTTGTTGGTTTGATACGTATATGTAATATGTTGATGTTCTCGTCGTGTAAGCATTTGGTAATTCTGTTTCTCTTCGTTTTCTCTGTTTTTAAGATAAATGTTTTTATTGAAAGAAACCAATTAAGTTGTGATAATTTTGAGGTGTTGTATTTGTGGTATTATAGTCCTAAATGAGAGACTCTTTCCCTCTATCTAGTTGTTGTTTCATTCTGTTAGTGGTGCGGTTGGTTTTAGTTCTTTAGCCTTGCTTTAGATTTTGTTTTGTGGGTCATTGGTCGCTCTTTCTGTAAGAGTCTGTTACTGGTGTTGTTTGAACCTTTGTTTGGAAAATTATTCAGTCTACAGACCACCAAAAAAAAAATTGTATTGGGTTGGTAAAAAAAAATGTATTGTGTTGGAGTATTAAGATAAGAAAGGGTAAAATAGAGAAGAAAAATAGAGAGGGGTATTTAGATTAAAGAAGGGTAGTAGGATGTTTTTGATCGGAGTGGTATTATAGATTAGTGTCCTAAATATTGATTTTGCTTGTAACAAAAACGAAATGGGCCGACGGTTATTGGGCCATTCAGGCTCACGAAAAACAGCGAAAACCCTATATTAGAAAAGGCACATGCATGCTCTTGGCATCTAGCTCACTCACGACTGCTCTAAAGGCACATGCATGCTCGTTTCCCCTACAAGGTTAATCCGTTTCTTCGGTTTTCTTTTCGATTCAATTACGATGTTCGAAGTCTTTTTCTCCAAATATTGATGTTTTTTCATATTTGTCTAGTTTTTTTGCTGCTATTATCCTTGAGCAATAATCGAATATAATTTTTGGCTGGTTATGTCATTATAATCTACCGCTACGTTTGTTTATAGTAGTCCCTTTGTAAGATTGTTTTTCCGTATGTTGTTGCAAGTTTGATTTTACTGTCTTGGATAGAATTTTATTTATCAACACCAAGCTGAAATTCGTAATTTAGGGTCTATTTAGTATTAAAATGTTTCAATCGTTTTATTTCAGTTTACTAATTCTTGTTTCTGTGATTGCAGAGATTTTTGAGGTGACAAATATATAAGTTAATTAAAATGGTAAGCCTTTTTGTTTCATTATGTTTTACCTTAATATGGCTACTTGCCCTCTTGATTCTTACACTTTTTTTAAATGAACTTGCAGGCGGATGAGATTCGTAAGATTATGGACCACAAATACAAGATCCCTACAACCGACAGCAATGATGTCATACAAGCTTGCCATCCGCAGAGGGATGGGGAAGAGTTGTTTAAACAAGCCAGGTATATTATCTATTATCTATTATAAGTGGCAAGAAACTGGTAAACAATAATGAAAATGAATGAATGATAGATAAGGGATTTTTGAGTTTTGCAGGAGCTGTTTGCCCTTGAACATCAAGGAATTAAACGCTCGGAACCAAGAGGTAATAAACCCCATATATAATTAATTTCGGTGCTGCTCAGACCACCTTTTTTTCTGAAATATTGCCGCCATCTGAAGTGAACTTTTTATCTAAGACTACATATACCGAGAAGAATAAAGAGGATGAGAAGGAAAAATCAGCAAAAGACAGATATATACGGTACTCCAAGGGCTTGGAGGGTTTGAGTTTAAAAGTGAAGTCTTTCTGGCTCAAGCATCCTGTGGAGAGGTTAGAAACAATACAAGATGAGAGCCTGAGTGATGGTCAGATTCAGCAACCACCTACTCCATCCAAAAAGGCTGCTAAGCTTGCTGATCCTTTTGAATGGGTGACATGTGATCTGAAGGAAGAAAATTCATGCTCAGAGGTAGCTGAACTGTTAATGGAGGACGGTGAATGTGATGGTATGTTGGTTTATACATACACAAATGAGTATTTGAGATGGGCTCTGAGGACCCCTGATTTTTTCCAGGGTTGGCACCTTGGAATAAAAGACAAGAACACCTCCAAGCTTGTTGCCTTCATCGGTGCTATCCCTGTGAAAGTAAAGGTGAATGATGAGATAGTTGATATGGTCGATGTCAAATTTTTCCAAGTCTCCAAGGGATACAGGTGTAAAGGACTCAGTCAGTCCATGATCAGAGAATTGAGCAGAAGAGCTGTGTTGAAGAACTATTCCCAAGCCATTTATTCCTCCGGTGCAATTCTACCAACACCTCTAACCACTATCAAATACCGGTCCAGAGTGTTGAACCCACAGAATTTGAAGGATTCTGGACTTGCATTACTCTTGCCTGAAGGTCGGACAGTGAAAGAGACCAATAGGCTCTACAGATTACCAAATGCAGCAAGTCCTGGTTTTAGGAAGATGGTGAAAACGGATGTGACTGGAGTTGCAAGGTTTCTAAAGACATACCTTGGGCATTTTCAGGTTGCTCGTGACTTCACCGAGAAGGAGGTGGAGCATATGTTTCTTCCAAGGGAAGACGTGGTGGACTCGTACGTTCAAGTAAACACTGAGAAGGAAGTCACTGGTTTAATCAGCTTCTACATTCTCGCTCTGACTATCTTCAACCAGAAGAAGAGAAACACAACATCCAACAGTGCTTTCTCTTACTACGCCGCCACAGAGACGTCTCTTTCCCAGCTGATCAAAGATGCACTCACTATCGCTAAGAAGACATGTGACATATTCTTTGCCACGGACGCGATGATGATGATGGACAACGATAGCGTGCTTCAAGATCTAAAGTTCGAACGAGATGGTGCGAATCGGTATGTCTATCTTTACAACAGGCGTCTGAGAGGTGGGGTGAAGGCTTCTCAACTCGCCCTAGGGACACTCTAAGATCTCAGTCAGCCTTATGACATTTATATGTGTTATTTTGTGACATTTGAAATACTTTGTATTACTTTTTTTTTAACTGTTCTTTCATTATGAATAGTAGATAGGCAATGCAGAATTATTATTTTTTTGTTGCAGCACAATTTTTGTAGCATTTTTTTTTTGGAACGAGTCTCTCATATGTACATATTTTAATACATGTATATCTTTGGAGCATTTTAGTAACTAACCAAATAAGTAATTGTATCCTATGCCAAAGTTATTATATAAAATATCCATAAGAAAGACAGTTTCGCCATCCGAATAAAAATATATTTAAATTATACTCTTAACTCTTTGGTTCCTAGTTTCTACATATTATTTTTTGAAAATATCTCCAAATTTCTTTATTTTCAACTGGAAAGATAGAGTTCCTTGCTCTAGTGATCGAAGCTGGTTTGAACTAAGGATTGAGATTTTAGGCTATAGAAGAAAAGAACATGTAACAATGTATGTGAGAAAATAATTAAGCTTTTTTTTCTTTCTAATTTAACTATTAGGATGAATCTTGTTTTGTTTCTAATGATATGCCACAAGATCCTGCCGAATCTCTAGAGCAGAAGGCTGAGAACGAAAAACCAGCAAAAGAGAGATATCTAAAGTACTTGAATGTGTTAGAGGCGTTAGAATAACAAAGTTCAGTCATTTTGGCTTACTCAACCTGTGGAGAGGTTGGAGACCATACAATATATAATAGATTTAGAATGGAAGATCATAATAGAGTCAAATTGTAAAGAACCAGAGAGAGATTTAATTTGAGAAGATTCAACCATGTATTTACAATGACTTAATACATATCATCGAATGTTTGGTGATATTAAAAAGACAAATTGGTGCACTAGGTTTATACAAAGATATGTGTAAAACACATTTTTATGTGTTATTATGTGACAAAAGCTTTCAATGAAATAAAAAGTTAAAGAAATCATAAAAACATTTGAAATACTTTGTAATTTTACCTTTTCTTAACTGTTTCTTTATTATTAATAGTAGATAGACAATGCAAAAAATCAGCAAAAGACAAATATATACAGTACTCAAAGGCGTTGGAGGGTTTGAGTTTAAAAGTTAAGTCCTTCTGGTTCAAGCATCCTCTGGAGAGGTTGGAAACAATACAAGATGAGAGTCTGGTTTTTTGTGTGGGAAGATTCAACCACATATTTACAATGATTTAATACACACCATCAAATGTTTGGTGATATTAAAAAGACAAATTGTTGTGTATGTGTAAAACACATTTTCATATATGTTATTTTGTGACAAAAACTTTCAATAATATAAAAAGTTAAACAAATCATAAAAACATTTGAAATACTTTGTAATTTTACCTTTTCTTAACTGTTCTTTCATTATGAATAATAGATAGGAAATGCCGAATTTTTTTTTTGTTGCAGCACAATTTTTGTAGATCGTGTTTACGCAATTTTAAAAAATATTTTATACGACTAGGAAAAATGTTACAAAGTGATAAGGTATAGACTTTCTAAAATAATTTTAAAAAACTGTTATGGTCTTGAATGGAAACAAACACAAATAAAAATCTATGATAAAAAAGACTATAACAATGTAGTTTTTCGGAATATATTTTTTTTTTCCAGTCACGTGCTTTATGTTATTTAACATGAATCATGTTTTGGTTTTAGATAATCGAACATAGTTATAAATATAATTATGAATATCCCAAAACATAAGGGTCTAATTAGAAAAAAAATAAAAATAATGGATCTTTAACCGAGTTAAGAAAATTAAAGAAATTTTTTTATGTTTAAGCGCAATGTAAAACAAATTCAAAACCAAAAAGGTCTCTTGTAACATTTTTGTTTTGTTTTTCAACAATAATTTGATTAATAATTTCATACCAAAAATAATTTGATTAATTCTGAGACACAGTAAAGTGATTATACAATACAGGTAAAAGCCACGCAGGTGGATTAACCGAGTCTGAAAGGAAAAAAATTGTTCGCTGGGCCTTGTTGGGCCAATACATGTGCCACCTGATTAGATTCACGACGTACATGAAAGAAAGAAATCGACTGGAGTTTGAGAGACCCACCATTGACTATCCAGAATGATCACGAGTAATCCATCCCGCAACAGCAGAACCAGATATAGATTGAAATGCTACATCATAATTACATTTCAGAAAAGAAATCGGTGGTCGAGATGATTTGATTGGTCTTTTGTAACATTGTATGCATGCAGATTTTGGTCTTTTATTTATATTACAAAGTATTATCTGGGCTTTTCTGAATCGACCATAAGTGTTTGAGACCATCTAAGGAGAATTTCAAAACACGGGGTGTAATTATTACAATTATAAGTGGTATATTTTTCCGGAATGGACGAGAGTAAAAGAAAAAAAAGAGAGGTAATTTTCAATTGGTGGACAGAAAATAAGTAAAAACGGAAATTTCCATTATTATTAAAAACAAAACAAAATATGTAAAGTATCCTTAAATTTGCACGTGATCACTTGATTTAAATACCCATACCCATAAGAAGTAGATACAAAATATCTTTGGTTTAAATATAGTTTGTCCGTGAATATCTGTCATAACTCATAAGTCGTCTTGTACAAAATTATTTGATTTTGTTTAAAAGGGATATCTATCTATCTATGGCTAGGAAAAAAATAAAACAAGCATCGCCGTCGTCATCCCTTGATCGTTTGCCCGACGAGATCGTTTTGGATTGCTTAGTCCGCATCCCGAGACGGTATTACGAGAACATCGCTTGCGTCTCCAGGAGGCTGAGGTCCCTTGTGCGGTCGCCTGAGCTCCACCGGTTGCGATCCCTCCTCCACAAGGATCCCATCTACGTCTGCTTACGTAATTGGGAAAATTACGCTGATCCTAGGAATTATTGGTTCGCTCTCCGTCAGAGGAATACGGTTGAGTACAAGTTGGTCCCGATCCCATTCCCCGATCGTTTTTTCATGTGCAGATGTTCCACAGTCGCGGTGGATTCAGAGATCTACTTCATCGGGGGATATCCAAAGCCCGCCGAGGTGTGGATCCTTGATACCCGATCTGGGCAGTTACGTCAGGGCCCGGTCATGCGGGAGTCCCAACTTGCGGCGAGAAGCGCCGTGGGAGTAGTCGGTGGGAAGATATACGTGGCCCAAGAACTGGAAAACGGGTCGATCCAAGAGGAGGTTTTGGATCTAGAATCGAAAACTTGGAAAGTCCCGGGAGTCCCCAAGGAGAAAGTGGGCAATAGAGCGATGATGAAGTCATGTGTGACACTGGAGGGGAAGGTTTATGCGTTGAATATTGGAAGGATCACAGTCTACAATTTGAGACTAGGTCGAAAGGAGAAGCTGGACATGCCAATTGGTGATATGGTTTGGCACATGTGCTTGGCACACAATCTGCTCTTTGCTTTATTTACCAGGCGTGGGCTTATGTGGCTCGACACAAGAACCAACGTATGGAGAGCTGTGAGTGGTGATGTGCAGACACTCCATAGAAACTTGTATTGCGGTGCAATGGCCCAACACTATGGAAAGCTTGCGCTTTTCTGGGGAGAAAGCCGTATTTGGTGTGCACTTATCGCGTTAACCAAGGTGGGAGAAGAAGTTCGCGGGATGATCGAATGGTCTGGTGTCGTTGCAACCCTCCCATATGTCTGTACCCTTAAGCATTGTCTTGTTGCTTCAGATTAATTGGTGGCTTTGTTATTTGTTTCTATATTATTAGAGATTAGTATCGCCGGAGACAATCTTGTAACAATTATCATCGCTTCATTTTCGTTATTGTTCTTATGGATGGTATTACCCTTATCCTGTAATGAAACTCTACCGTATTCTTGTTGCAATGACTAAACGAAAAGCCAGCAATGACTTGATGCAGCATCTTTTTTTTTTTTTTTTTTTTTTTTTTTAAAAANCATAACAAGATTGGCTGCCAAGCCAAGTTTGTTCATTTTGTAATCCCCAGTTTCCACCATTAGGTCCAAATTTTATTCCTTTGTCAAGTAATGCTGAGGTGGATTTTGAAAAAAAAATTCATGTAGCGGCTCGGATTAGAGAGATATTGGAGACTGCGGGAATGGCACAAGAGAGCTTACCGCCCAATGTGGTCTCTCCAGCTCAAGTTCGTGCAAATGTGGTGAATTTGTTGGACATTAGGGACACTGAACTGAGCTGGTGAAATTACTGTTGCTTCTCTTATTTAAGTGTGTTGCTTTCTTTGATATGTGAAGCTACTGATTGCGGTAGATACGTAAACAGTTTCCTTGGAGTGGAGGAGAAAAGGACTAAAGCGCACGATGAGTCCAATGTTCTTTTTGATTATACAAGGAAACCGATACAGAGGCTTACGTATTTGAACAAGTAAGATTCGTGACATTAGAAACGAAAAGATTTGACTGTCGTCTCACTGCTGATCTTACTTTACTTGTCTTGAGCTTTTAGAGAGTCCTTGCGCAGCTAGAAGACCATGTAGTCCCTTGTGAAACACAGATGCAGAATTTGAAAACAACTTTGCAAGTAATGGCAGCCAAGGAGGAACAGCAGTACAACAAGCATGAGGTAAAACGCCTTCTTCTCCTTTCAGTTTTTGCACACTTCTGTGGTAATAGGTAAGGTCGAGAATCAGATACATGAATGAGAACTCGAACAAACTCTTAACAAGTTGAAACAGGAAGGATTAGTTCAGTGATGCTTAAACTGATACATCTCTGGTTCTTCCAAATCTTGATTAAACTCCCATTGATCAGCATATCAAATCTCCTCTTTGGTATTGGTCGTTGTTAGTCTCGGTTCACAGTAGATTTCTTTGAACAGGACAAAGCTCTGGCTGCACTAGCAACCGAAGACAAGAAGAGACAGTTTGCAGCCGCGGAAAAGTATATAGAAGAAGTATTACAGTGTGCCCTTTAGAGCTGAGACGAGCGATGAGTGGTCATCGGTGTAAAATCGAAAGATATTTCTTCTCTGTTTTTTTTTTTTTTACTTTTTTTTGCCAGAAAATTTCGGGTGTGTATAACAAATTCTCATTGCATTAAGTACATTAGTGTAATATTAACTTCTGTTAATTCGGTTTAATAGATTTAAGGTGGACTTCATCAGTAATGTCCTAACATCCGTAGGTACGCCTGGGCATGAACTAGGGAGAAATTAAATTAGAGTAAAACTTTAGGATGAATCTCTTACAACATGAGGATAAAAGTGTGCCAATATAGACAGACAATTGAAAGTTTTTGAATCTAAAATCTACACACAGAGAAAAAGACAAATATGGAGGATGTTGTTGTGTCTTCATTTCCCACCTGAAATATATTATAAACTTGAGTACGAAGAATTTAAATAGAAAGATCTTAAACCAAAGTTTACTAGCTAAAATGAACCAGAACACTCAGTAAACCAAACCAGGCTTAAACCATAACTTATCTCTAATACTATACCTTTAGTCTTTGCAATTGATAGTAAACTAAATTGATGCAATTATTTTCAGATCTATAGAAAAGAAACAATATTTGATGGAGACACTTAGCAATCGCATTTGGTCTTTACACTAAAAAGAAAGTAATTTCTTTACGTGTATATAAAAAGTCAGGTCTTTGACTCTACAGCTGTTTCACAATAATGTAAATACGAATCTTCCAAAATTATTAATGCCTTTTTTCGAAAATGGATAATATATCTCTTAGTTTCCGAATTATCTGATATTTTCTTTGAGTTATCCGATATTATATTCGGATTATTCAATTTTTATTCAAATTATCCGAAAAATATTAAAAAAATTTGGAACCGAACATGAACCAAATCAAACCAGACCCGAAAGTTTTTTGGATGTTGTTTACATTCACTGAACAATAACGACTTGATACGATTATATGCTAATAGTTATGTTCACACACACTTATTTTCCACAAGGTCTCATGTCATCTATTGCCTTTATTAATTGATTATGTAGTGCATATGTTGATAATAATCTTTTCTGTCAAAGTTAATAGTCAACAGTTACTGACTTACATTAACTGGAGTCTAGTTACTGACTTACTCGACATTTGTATTTCTAGCTTATTTGCTGTTCAGTAAATAACTATTGTCGTCAGAGAAGATTTCATGAACAAACATATAAACTTCTATTTATATGAACTTACAAATATTTGCACCAATAGTAGAGTGAACCGTTGTTCCCAAATTCGTGCCTTTTAACTTACATTAATTGAAGATAATTCATTGTTGCGGATTTCTTAACCGAAAAAAAAAGAAATTATGTCAAAAACGGATATCAATTTTAAATTAAAATCATAATTTATTTTATTTAGAATCGCATAGGTATTTATGTAATTCTACATACAATATTCATATTTATAAAAGTCAGATGTAAATTTTATTTTAGTAGAGCATTTTATCCATGAAAAAATTACTGAAATTCTCAAGCAAAAATATTATTAATATTTTGATATAATTTGATTACATATATTTAAATGTTAAATTTTAAAGGAATTAGAATCAATATAGTAAAAACAAATATCAAATAATTCATAAATACTTGAAAAGCTTCTCATTCTTTTTTTGCTCTCTCAACGGAAATGTTCTAGTAAATTAAGCTGTTGACAAAAGTTCATGTTTACGGCAAATGGGTTGGGGACACTTGTGTGTGAACACACAGCAACTTGATGGGCATTTTTTTATTTTTATTTTCTGTTAATAGAACGACTTAAGCAGAAGTCTATAATTCTCGATTACTAGTAGTCACTTGTGGGATAAATGCTTGATGCTTCTCTATATAAACTCCACATTTTGCATCTTACAAAGCAACACACACAGATAAATACATGCATAAATTCATACACTCTGATACATCTACATCTATAGGCTGAGGAAGATGAGCTCAGGGGAACTGAAGCCGTTCAAGAAGAAAGAAGGGAGTGTGATCCCCAAGAAGAGAGAGTTGGTGAAGACCAAAGTCCTTAGAGCCATTTTCTCTTTCCTCCGTCGCTCCGTTAGTAAACGGAGTTCTGAGCCTTCCGGTGACGGCAACGGCAAGCGCGTGCACCCCACTCCCCATGGTCTGTCTTCTCATGGAGCTAAAGATACTTAGCCGTCATGATCTTCTATGGGCTCTTCTCCTCCTCTGTTTTTCTGTTGTGTGTATTGTATTCATTGTTCAAGACTTCAAGTAGAAGGAAGCTTTATTAGGCTGAAGATTTTTTTTTAATTAAGATTTGTTTTTTAGTCTTCGAGATAGGGAGATATTTCATGAATTAGAGATTAATATGTTTGATCCTCTTCGAGATAGGCGTTGTGATTAATTATGGTATACTAGTCTTCAAAAGATACTCTGTTTTTTTTTTTTTTTCAGACGTACTCTGTATTGATTGTGATTATATTTTATTGAAATGATCATATGATGAATTTTCAAAAATAGAATATGCAAACGTGCTGTCTTGAAATTAATTAAGAAATTTGTGATAATGATAGTAAATAACGAAAAAAGAAAAGACAAAGAAGAAAGTAGAGACTGGAAAGATAGATGGTTGCTGTCCGGACAAAGTTCATTTATCCAATAGGAATGATCAGTACCTAACTAAATAGAAATTTGTACATTTTTGGATTTTCACATGAAATTATTCTTGGTGCACATTATGCATAAAATATTATTAATATTAGGTACAAGACTTGTCTTATATGTGGAACTTAGGATTTATGTCGGCTTAATGTTCCTTTTTTTTCGGCAGCTAAAAATTTTCATTAGTCAGCTATTATCAAAAGTTACAGAAAGAAAAACATGCAGGAAAATTATAATACATACTCCATAGAAATAGTGAGAGAAATGCCATTTTGGCTTAACTTATCTACACATATGATCTATTAACGATGACTAATTATTTGATGATGTCAATGTAGAGCGGATCCGATTGATTGGTTGAATCATGGTTAAAATATTAGTTGTTGAGTGTAGCATTGTCTTAAAAAAAAGTAATATTGTATTTCAGAGATGAACAGGATTGCATAATCCCATATGAACGCTAAGCGTTCAGCCTCTTTCAAAATGTATATTACCTTTGAGTTCTCTCGTCCCACAAAATTAGAATTGTGTGTGTGCACTACTTCGTAATATCTTATTATTTTTTTGGTATATGAATAATAATGTTATTTTGGACGGTGTATGAAAATAAAAACAACTTTGGTTAGAAAACATAAATATATCGAATCTAGAATTCTTGTTTTCTTATGAAGGTAATAGATAAATCATAAATTCAGTATTTTTAGACGAAATTTACTTATGATTTTTTTTTTTTTTGTAGCAAAGATATATACTACGTCAAGTTAAAAGGAATGTACAAAATGAAAAAAAATGAAAAAAACTGTAATTTACAAAAAAAAATGTTACTAATAAAGAAACGTAATAATAAGTACTAGTATAGTATTAAGTAACATTAGAAGAAAAGAAACCCGACATGTCTTTTCCAACAAGGAGAGACATCGGGGCCTGCCAACGTAGCAAGGGTTGTCGTCACTAATGACGTCTCAAGAGTCAAGAGTCCATTCTCGTCAGTGCTGCTCATTGGCTCTGACTTTCATTGGACAAGAAAGCATATTCAAAGTATTCCATAGATAGCTGAACTTTCCTTAAATTCTTTTCCACTAAATAATTTCCTTATTTCTCAAACTCTATGAAAAACTTCAAGACACAGAATAATAGTAAGAGTGCTGTAAAAAAAATATTTATTAAAAATAAAACGCAAACAAGTCCATCGCTTAAACAATAGTACTATTAAGGTTTTCCCACCAAAAAAAAAAAATATTAAGGTTTTTTTTTGTTAATGGGAATAAATCATGTTATAGCAAGTCACTAGATTACAAAAAATTGCCTTGACCGTCTGAGTCTGGAACGACCAAAACATTTGACCAGCATTGTCTATACTATTATCATAATGAATGCATTAAATGTAGCGATGTAAATAGGTGTTTCACATATTTGACAAACGAATTAAAGGCTTAAGTGTATAATTTATATTTCAGATTTTCAAATATGCCCTCGACGCGTTTTCCTCTCCCTCTCTCCTCCACACTCCACAGTTTCTTCTTCTCAGATCTTAACACTTAACACTAAACGGCTTCATACTCAAAACACCCGCCAACCAAATTCAAAACTTACCTCACTTTTCTCTCTCTTCCACTTTTTTTCCTCCTTAATCCCTTTTTATGACATGCTTAGCTAAAAAGTCTACACGCACAAAAGACATATTATATATAATACACACAATATGTATCTCCATCTCTTGTTTAAACCATCGCATTTTTATATTTCTTTTTTGTCCTGCAGATAGTTCACAAACAAATTTGAAAATTAAACACTCCAAGAAATGGGCTGTTGTATGAGCAAATTCTCTCCAAAGACAAAAGATTTTAAACACGTAGAAGAACCTCAAGAGAAGTACTGCTATGCTCCAGAGAAGCTGTTCATGTCTCGCTGTCCAAGCCGAGTTTCACCACTTGTTCTTCCTAATAAGAACCCTATCCCTGTCCCAGATAAATTTATCCATATTCCTGATAAATTTCCTCCTTCGAGTCCTCATGTGAAACTGGCATCCCCTTTCTATCCGATCCAACCTTCAACCACAAGCAACTCTTCTCTCAGCTCATCAAGTTCGTCACTCTCAACAGCTTCTTCAGTCTCGGTTTCGAAGGAGAGATCTTTCTCCAACGACTTCTTGCGTGCTTGTTACCAAGAGAATTCACATGTTGTTCGGATCAATTCTTTACGGGAATCTTCTCTTTCTCTGAAAAACGCAAAACCGAGACATCCTAGTCGGTCTAATTCCCCGGTTAAGCCAAACCGGTACTCAACTACACCAAACAGAGCAAATGAAAATCCGGAAAGAGGAACCAATGGTTCGAAGAGAACCAGAGAGCCATCGCCAAACCACCGTGCATTCACACGACAAAAGAGCTTTCGTCAAGAACAAGAAAGGGTTGTTATGTCTTCATCAAACTCTATAACCAAGGGAAAGTTCTTGAAGTCGCCATCTCCAAGCAGGAGATTTGAGGGTAATTTCTTGAAATCGCCATCTCCAAGCAGAAGATTTGGTTTGATTGAGGGAGATTTGACGGTAAATTCAGTCTCTTCTTGTTTAAAGAAAGATAACTTTGATCTGTCTCGTCCCAAGACTTTTCCTAAGAACAACATATCAGAGGCTCGGATTCATCGTATAAGTTCTAAGATCGACCCAACCGCTATCAAGAACGTAATCCAAAGCCACAAGGAACCGGTGGCTCCAATGTTCGAAGAGATTGGCAATCCCTTAATTGATTTGGATTGCTTCATCTTTCTCTAAGGATTAAGTTTTTATTTTAAAAGATGTTGTTTGTGTGCACAGATAGGTTCTGTATTTGCTTGAGGTTTGTGATGATCAACTAGATCAAAACTCTCATACTTGCTTTTTTTTTTTTAAATTGTGATGATCAGCTAGATCAAAATTCTTATACTTACTCTTTTTTTTAAATGTATTTTATTTGTATGCATTTGAAATAGTTTGGATTGAATACAGTTAAAGGAGCTAATTATTGTCATGTTTTTTTTGTCAAGCTTCAAATATTTGAATTTTGTAAAAAAGCAGAGAAACTGCCGTTGGAAAAAAATAAAAAGAGAATAAAAAAGAAAAGCGTTTTCGGAACCTGACGGTGTTGTTCATTTGAAAGAAAACGCAGCGTTTTGGATTCCCGAAAGTTTTATTTCTCTTGGTAGACAAACAAAAATCTATTATGATGTCTTATCCAAATCCAGCCAATGAGCAGGCAGATATAAATTGCAATACTTGAACACTATCCCTCTCTATCTTCTATTAGTGTCTACCAAAACTTTTTTGTTACAAAACTTGCTTTTACGCTTTCTTGAATTAGCCATGACACATTCACTCTCTCCTCTCTTACCGGCTGCTCACGCCGGCAGCCTCTCCTCTCCATCACCGGTGTCACGGCCGCAGACTCCTCCCATCATCCTTCAAGTTCCACAAATTAATCGCAGGTAACTGTTTCTGTTTGCCTTTTTGTAAAAATCTTTAAACTGATTGTTGCTAAATAAAGAAAATCATAATCTTTATGAACTATATTAGTTATCTTTTTAATTGTACAATGTGAATCATGTATTATGTGGAATATCGTATGCAGGGCAATTGTGGTGGGATTAGGCAGTGCGCTATGGAGTTGGAACGCTGTGAATGGCAATGAGGAGGCAATGGCGGCAGCAAGACGGCCACCTCCACCAGCAGCCGCGGAGAAGAAAGATCCGAATGTGAGCGGAGTTCAGGCTAAGGTATTGGCGAGCAAGAAGCGTAAAGAGGCAATGAGGGCTTCCATGGCTAAACTTAGAGAGAAAGGCAAACCTGTTGTTGTTGAAGAAGAACCATCTTCTTCTTCTTCTTCTTCTGCTCCTGTTGTTGTTGAAGATGAACAAACTTCTTCTTCTTCTTCTTCTGCTTCTGTTTCTGATCAATAGTATCCACGCAAAAGGTCTAAACCTTTTTATTCATCTTTTTTTTACCAAATTTGGCCATATCATGTTAATTCACACTACTATATTTCCGTTTATTCTTATGGTGATTCTGTGTTATCGGATCCATATGTAATTTAGTTTGAAAATCATCACAGTTAGATTAGACAATTTTAAGGATCATATGACAATAGAGTCAAAGACTAGCTATTAGACAGTGTGATCTATTAGAATGTAAAATCATGCATTATGAATAAAAAGATGCACATTTTAGACTGTTCCAAGGTTTGTGTGAGATTTCCAAACCATTGGAAATGACACAAATCGTTAATGATACCAGGAAAGAGTTTTGGAGATGGTTGATAAAAATGTTTTGAACACTGAAAAGTCCTCTAATGAAGTAATGATGCATATGTAGACATTTTCATATTTTCACTCCTACTTCATAAATTTTTTTCTACTTGTAAAATTTCCTGTGTTCGTTAACAGTTTCAAATATTTATCTTGGTACCAGTTCTTATATTTCACACACGAAATGAAAAACATACTATATTTTACACACAAAAATTTGAGGTCCCAAAAAATGAAATGTTACCATTTAGTTGGAAAAGAAATGTAAAAAGAAAGAATTTCCGTTTCGATTTCTTAATTTATTTAAGTCATTTATGTTTCATAGTGTGCATTCGTGGACATGGAAACAATGCTGAACCTTTGCTCTTTTTGAGTATTTTTCCAAAACGTTTCGGCCATTGTTCGGTAGTGAACTGAATGGTAGGTAGATCCGAAAGTTTTTGGCATTGTAATTGGATTATTTTATGAAAATATTCGTCATTTGCTCCAACTATCCCCTCCAAATTCTTCAACTCTGTTTAGCAAAATGAATTTGAAAAATTTGCTCAAATTCGAAAACTTATTGCAGATGTTGTATCTGAAATTCTGAATGTTGCTCATTTCTGCCAATAAACAAACATCAATTCTCAGTTTCTTCACCTGAATGAACAAACCAACCGACCCTCAATTCAGATCTCAAGTAATTACTATTTGCTGACTTAACCAAAAAAAAAAGAAAAAAAAGAAGCTTAAATTTGTAAATAACACAGCGCATAACATAACGCAAATAATTTCGTTTTTGTTACACACGAAGTATTATTTGATTTAGTGTTCTTTCTCTTTCGCTCTCTAATTTTCTGGGCAATTTTCTCGGAGAAATCAAAACAAAAGGAAGAAGAAAATCTGAAGCTACCATTCGTCCTGCTGCTGCTGCAGCTAACTTGCTCCGACTGAGCGATTCGAGAGCATGAGGCTTCCTTCCCCTATTCCCGTCGAGCCGAGACACCGATTATCCAGTCAAACGTAAGTCTCCGTCTTCTTCCGAGCATATTCTCTCGACTACACTATACTTACTCAGCTTAGCTCAAGTTTCCGCACTTGGTTTGATTTGACGGTCATCGGATCGCTAATGTCACTCCCTCGTTTTCGCTCCGGTTTCTGTTAACATCTTCGCTTCAGCTTCTGGGAATGTGAACTATCCGAGATCTGACTCTTGTATCTTAATTAATTTGTGCTGGATGTGATTAAAATTCATGTTTCGAGTTGTTTGTAGCAGGTTGACTTTTTCCATGGCTCAAATTCCGTTTATAGATTTTTTTTTTTTTCTCACTGCTCCTTATTGTGCTTCGTGTTGATAGCGATGACACAAACAAGAGGAGATCTCTGAGAACTCGAGACGCTAAAGATCTCGAGAAGGGAGGATTACATGGCTCCTTTCAGTATAGAAGCTGGAATAGCAAGTTCTCTACCTTGAAAGTCGTCTTGATTCTTATTGTGCTGGGAACTGTGTATACTCTCTACCGTTCACCAGCAGTACACATCGCAGATCAGCCATCAAATAACAACTCTAGGTAACACACTTCTCTTGTGGTCTAATGGTTGTGAGAGGACTCATCTGTTTCCTGTTAATTAATGAGACTTTCGCAAATTCTAGTTTCGTAAGCAGATGGACGAGAGAGTCAAGTGCTGTTGATCCTCGCTATATATCAACAGCTGGGATCGACTGGGACCATATGTCAAACCTTGTCGAGAAGTTGACTGGGAAGAGCGAGTATCAAGGGGTTGGCTTTATAAATCTTAACGATGATGAGATTGATCAATGGAAGGAGCTCATACCTGACTGTGACCATATCGCACTGCACCTCGACCATATGGCAAATAACATAACTTGGGAATCCTTATACCCGGAATGGATCGATGAAGAGGAACAATTCGAAGTCCCCACTTGCCCTTCCCTTCCTTGGATTCAAGTTCCTGGAAAGCCTCGGATTGATCTTGTCGTCGCCAAGCTTCCCTGCAACAAAGCAGGAAAGTGGTCCAGGGATGTTGCTAGATTACACTTGCAACTTGCAGCAGCTCGGGTGGCTACCTCTTCTAAAGGGCTTCACGATGTGCATGTTCTTTTGATTACTGATTGCTTTCCCATTCCCAATCTTTTTATTGGAAAGGAGCTTGTTTCCCGTCAAGGAAATCTATGGCTGTTCAAGCCCAACCTTCACCAGCTGAGGCAAAAGGTACAGCTACCTGTTGGTTCCTGTGAGCTTACGGTTCCTCTTAAAGCTAAAGGTCAGTATCGCTTTTATATTACCGTTTTACTATGTATTCCTTAATCAATTGCATATCCGGTGCCTGAGCTAGTATGAGGCGTAGATCACTTGGACCAGATGAAGATTTGTATACATCAATTATCCCACACCGCTTTTTTTTTTTTCCTTTACTCATCTAGCATTCTGACCTGGCTGGTTTAGCATCGCCAGAGATACAAAAGTCCTGACCTGGCATTATTCTTCATGCAGATACTTTCTACTCAGCAAGTGCAAAGAGAGAAGCATATGCCACCATATTGCACTCTGCTAACTTTTATGTATGTGGAGCCATAACAGCGGCACAGAGCATTCGCATGGCTGGTTCTACGCGAGACTTGGTGATACTTGTCGATGACTCGATAACTGAGTACCACAGAGGTGGTCTGGCTGCCGCTGGATGGAAGATTTATTCTATTGAAAGGATAAGGAACCCGAAAGCTGAAGCAGAAGCATATAACGAATGGAACTACAGCAAGTTTCGTCTTTGGCAACTGACTGAGTACGATAAGATCATCTTCATTGATGCTGATATGCTTATTCTTAGGAACATTGACTTCCTCTTTGAGATGCCTGAGATATCTGCTACCGGAAACAACGCGACCCTCTTCAACTCCGGTGTGATGGTGGTTGAGCCATCAAACTCCACATTCCAGCTACTTATGGACCACATCAATGAAATCGTGTCGTACAATGGAGGAGACCAAGGTTACCTAAACGAGGTCTACACGTGGTGGCATCGGATCCCGAAACACATGAACTTTCTGAAGCATTTCTGGGAAGGTGATGAGCCTGAGATAAAGCAGATGAAGACGCGTCTCTTTGGAACTGATCCACCGATTCTCTACGTCCTCCATTACCTTGGTAACAAACCTTGGTTATGCTTCAGAGACTATGACTGCAACTGGAATGTGGACATTCTGCAGGAGTTTGCAAGCGATGTAGCCCACAGAACCTGGTGGAAAGTGCACGACGCCATGCCTGAGAACTTGCAGAAATTCTGTCTACTGAGATCGAAACAGAAGGCGCAACTGGAATGGGACAGGATGCAAGCTGAGAAAGGAAACTACACAGATGGACACTGGAAGATTAAGATCAAAGACAAGCGACTAGAGACTTGTTTTGAAACTTTCTGCTACTGGGAGAGTATGCTTTGGCACTGGGGTGACAAGAACTGGACTGACAATTCTACTAACTCTTTATCACCGCCACAAGCACCTAAAACTCCTCTTCCTTCACTATAAGTTCTGTTATTTCTTTACCGTATAGTTTTACTTTTCTGGGTATACAAAGAGCCATAGTTCCTTTATAGATGTCGAGTTACATACCTTTGATGAACCCAATGACTGTATTTGATGTTGTGCTTTAAAATATCAAGAGAATCCATTAAAATGTCAATGACTACCTTTTTAATAAAGCTTTGTTGATATCCGAGAAGAGATGAACTTGTCTCCCTGAATTTTATGAAATTCCTTAATATGATACCTTTCATATCCATATTAGATTACAGAGATAAATCCATCTTACGTCTTTGCAAACGATGTCGTTTAGCTAACACCCGACGCTATGATCTCGACGTCTTTGCAAGATCTAATTAAAAATTCCTCCCCAAAAAAATGCTTCAAAATTTAAAGAAGCAAACGAACAAACAGTGAGCGAGAGAGGGAGAAATGGCGAGCTTAACTAGTAAGCCTAGAAACTTTGGTGCGTACAGTCACTACGCCACTCCCTGCACCCGCACGCACCAGATTGGAGCTCTGTTTCTCGTCGTCTCTACCTTCTTCGTCACCAGGCTTTTCGATCACTGGTTCTCGGAATCTAACTCCGTCACTCCGGCGATTGATATCCACCGTACTTATTCTGCCGGAATCACGAGTGATAACGGGATTCTACGGTGGCCGGAGCGAGGGTATGGATCCCACCTTTCGCTGAAGATCTACGTATATGACGAGAATGAGATCGACGGCCTCAAAGCGCTTATGTACGGCAGGGACGGCACTGTTAAGACCGCCGCATGCTTGAAAGGCCAATGGGGATCTCAGGTGACTTCATCTTCTTCGAATGAACTCTGTTTCTGTTGTGGATTCTCTTAAGTTTACATTGAATTAGCAATGGGAAATTCCTCGAACTAAGTGATTCCTGGATTTAGCAATGTTATAAAGTTACTTGATCGCATCTGTTTTTTTGGTTGCTAATTCTTATGAATTTTTGTTGCTTATGAACGTGATGATGATGATAGGTCAAAATTCACAAGTTGCTTCTGGAATCCAAACATAGGACAAGTAAGAAAGACGAGGCGGATCTGTTCTTTGTGCCAGCATATGCTAAATGCGTGAGAATGTTGGGAGGCCTTAATGACAAGGAGATCAATCAGACCTATGTCAAGGTGAAGCGAATCGTCACTCACTGAATTCAATTGTAGATACTTTTGTCTTTTGTTTTGAACTTCAGTGATATAAGTACGGTTTTACATATTCTCTGATTCGCTAGGTCTTGAGTCAAATGCCGTATTTCCGAAGATCCGGTGGTCGTGATCATATATTTGTTTTTCCGAGGTATACAAGTTGTGATTATCAATTTATTTACTTATACAGGAACTTGATCAATAAATTATACTTTGTTTTCGATGAATTGTATTGTTTTGTGCTATCTTTGACGAGCATATTTCTTTGTTTGTGCTAATGTAGTGGTGCTGGAGCTCACTTGTTTAGGTCTTGGTCAACGTTTATCAACCGTTCTATTATCCTCACTCCCGAGGTACTTAGCTTGCTCTCTGTTGAGGAATTTCTTATCTTGTCAATGTCAAGTATATAGGTCTTTTTAGTGAAGGGCCTATGTAAATTACTCTGTTCCATATCTTTCTCTTCTGACTTTCACAGTTTTCATTGGAATTTTTTTATGGATTGTTTCGAGTAAATTGGATGGTCTATGTGCCTATTTATAGAGTCATGCATTGAAATGATTGTGCTAGGTTCTTAGAGTTCGATTTACAGAAAAGTAAATGCTTTGCGGATGCAGGGTGACAGGACTGACAAGAAAGACACTACTGCCTTTAACACATGGAAAGACATAATCATACCAGGAAACGTCGATGATGCTATGACTAAAAACGGACAACCTGATGTTCAGCCTTTGCCTCTGTCAAAGAGGAAGTATTTAGCGAATTATTTGGGTCGGGCGCAAGGGAAGGCTGGTAGACTTAAATTGATAGATCTCTCAAAGCAATATCCAGATAAGGTCTGTCTCATAATGTTTCTTTAAAAGACTCCTCGACCATCTGCTTAAAGCTATTTGCATGTTTTTTCGTGGTTTTCTTTTCCTTTGCGTGTTTGATTCTTATGAATGGTTTTGTGAACAGTTGGAATGTCCAGACTTGAAGTTCAGCGGAACTGAAAAGTTTGGAAGAACGACATATTTTGAACATCTGAGGAACGCCAAGTTCTGCCTCGCTCCTCGTGGGGAATCATCATGGACTCTTCGCTTTTATGAATCATTCTTTGTGGTCTGATCTATCATCATCTCATTTCCCAAACTTTTAGTTTCACGTAATAACTTGCCTTATGTACCCATAACTATTGTGATTTTGCTTGTTCAGGAATGTGTCCCGGTTCTCTTATCTGACCACGCCGAGCTACCTTTCCAGAATGTCATCGACTACGCCCAAGTATCCATCAAATGGCCATCATCCCGAATAGGCGCAGAGCTTCTTGATTACTTAGCTTCAATACCCGGTAAGAATAATCTACTTCAGAACTGCTTTGTCTTTGTGACAATATCATTTGTTTGCTCAGATTCTCAAGTCTTAAGAAATTTAACATGACATATCTCTTTCTTTCACAGATAGAGACATAGAAGGAATGATAGCCCGTGGTCGGAAAATTAGATGTTTGTTTGTTTACGGTCCAGATTCTGCATCATGCAGTGCGGTTAAAGGGATTCTGTGGGAGCTCCAACGCAAAGTGAGACATTTCCAGCAATCGACCGAGACGTTTTGGCTGCACAATGGCAGTGTTGTGAATAGAGAACTTGTCCACTTCAGTAGCTGGAGACCTCCTATGCCTTTACCGTAAGTGTTCTTGAGGTTTCAACATCCCACAAGCATCTCATTGTGGAAACAATGATGAGTTTTTTTAATGGTGATTAAATAGTTTTCGGGAACTTAATTGATTTGTACATAGCACAAGGTTTTTTTCAGTGAATGTACAAGATATCTTTTTAACTAAAATGCGATAGAAATACGACGAAACGATATATTGATGGTTCCTCTTTTCGATATTGACGTTTTATAAGGTAGAAAAGAGACCGAACTGGATCAGAAAACCAAACTTTACATAAACTGTCTTTTAGATTACTTTGGTTGAAGGACGAAACTCCATGGAAAGCAAATTTACTTTGAAAAAGGTCGAAAGGTATTTGACTGTATGGTAAGTGAATACCAAATGCAACCTCGTATTGAGCATACGGTTGCATGTTTGATCTTCTAGGCCGAGCAGGGAAGCTAGAAGAAGCTATAGAATTAATAGAAAACATGCATGCATGATGCATCTGAAACTCAACGCCATCATTTGGGCCACATTGCTTACCTCTTGCTAGATTCATTGGAAATTCTAAACTATTAGAAGAAGTTACCAGAAAGATTCTTGGTCAGGAGGCAGCTTGATTCAGATTGATGACTACGCCCATGAATTTATCATCAAGCACCAAGAAAGAGACCGTGTGTTAGACCTTTTCTGTGGACATCCGAAAGAAACGTGTGCTGTAGAAATAGATTCTTTGCATTCTGAATGAAACAAAAACATCTCTCGTGGAGACGAAACTGGCCATAACCAGTAAGTCTACTCGTAGATAAAACAAGAAGGCAGAGTAATTTGTTACGGACTATGGTAGATGAGAGAGATGCTTTGTCTGTAGAAGGTCAAAAGTTTTGCTACAGTAATCTACCGACAAGAGACCAATAATATAATCCCACGAAACAGAGTTCCACACGGGAATCACCATTCCATGTTTCTATGGATGACCCTTTTATCAGAATGGGTCCAGACCTTTTTGTTTTGTTCCTTTTTGGGTGAACCAAACCTTTTTGTTTGGAGTGTATTTTATCTAAAAACACGCCACCGTGTATACACAGCTCACCACACCAAATAAGAACTTTCTATTTCAGGTAACATATTACAAAACTTTTATATAATGTATATGGTTATGTAACATCAAAGATTTGACATCTTCCAACCAATTACTCTGTCTTCGGCTTAATCTATTGTATTCTTTTGCAGCTCTCTTTTGCCACTGGCATACCAAAAGAATCACTAAAAAGTTCAAGACTTTTTCTGAATGATCTGATAACTTGTGATGATGATGATGATAAGACTTGGATTTTTGGTGGTTTCTAAAAGGCCATCAATACAAAAGGATGATAAGGAGCTAGAGGCCAAAAGTGTAGTAGGTATGGAGAGTGCAAAGACATTATTACATTCGAAGGTGCAGAGTTTTCAAAGAAAAGCAGTTATGGAAAGTTAGAAAGGTCGAAAAGAAAGCCCTACCCTTTAGGGCAAGCAAGTATTTAATTCTGAGAAGTTATAATCAAATCTCTTCACAAAAATGTGTCCCCGATCGATGAATGCAAGTACCCTTCTTGTATATATCGTTTTCTTTTGATTCGATTGTATCAAGAAAACTCTTTCAAATTGGATAAAACAAAAACAATTCATCTGTTAAATTGTTACATCAAGTATCAAGACTGAAATAGAGAGATTGTGTATATTTTTATTTATAGCTTTTTTTCTTTTTTGTTTGTCAACATTTATAGCTTATCTATTAGGTAGTAGAAGTTTCGGTAGATCACTCGCATTTGGCAAACCAATCTAAGGTAGCAATTATTTGTATTCTATATGTGAAAAGAAAATACAAATAGTTGAATGATGTTTCAACTAGGAAAAGAAAAACACAACAAAAACCAAACTGAAAAGAATTCAAAATTTCAAAATCTATATTTATTGGGCTTCTTGTTCCATTCATTCTGATTCTTCGATGCTAACGATAGTTCTAATTAAGTTGTAACAAAAAAAGTACACAATTAATAATGGTCCAGGTTTATTGAAGAAATAAATTTTAAAATAGTAGATGGAAGATCGATATGTCTGGAAAAGGAAAGGACTACGTGACTCGTGAAGAGTTGTGGCGCCATGCCATGTGGTGTTTAAACGAATCGTATCCTGACGCCATCATTTCACCTTTTCTAAACAAAATTGTTTCTTTTGCTTAATTCTCAGTCTTTTGCTTTTCAGATTTTCAATCATTGAGATGGGACTCAAACCGAACCTCAAACAGCGAACTTCTCTGTATTGATGAGAATTGTTGTATGTATGTAGTTATATAGCAACTAGCTACATACACACAAACTAGCTCATGTTTAGTTAAATATTTAAAAAAATTACTATAATTATTATAAACGAAAGCGATTAACTCATAAATTGATAACATAACTAGCTCATGCAACCAACAAACTAGTCGAATTAATTTTGTACATTTTAGATTTCATCCACATCCAAAGATCTTAAGTTTCTACAATATTATAGATTTGGGTGTAAACTTAAAACTGTGCAAAATATTGCGGATTAGTTTCTAAAAAATAAAGTATCGTCGATAACAAATGTCAGAGGTGTTTGAGTTTCTTAACATGTTTACCAAAAGAAAAAAAAAATCAAAGGTGTTAATTCAGAAAGAGAGCACGCATAATAAAAGTATGCACGTTGCTTGCAAAGAGCATCACAGTCTAGTGTGCGACATTTTTGTTTTGTTTTTGTCTACGTATAATTACATCACTTTGTTCCAGGTAAATATCAGAATCTCAACAGATCTTGACGTAGACATCGACGCAAAAGAAAAATGAGGTCTTGATTAAGTTCGTCATTTGATAAAAGCTAGATAAAAGAATGTAGTAAGTATTTTATTTCATTTTTAAGATTCTTTTGTACTCTAATTTTTAGGCGAATATTTTGTTCGGTTTTTTGTTTTTAGTTAGCTATTGCATATATAACTATAAACTTCTCTTAAAAATTATCTAATGAGAGCCCCCAGTTTCAGGATTTTGTCCTACGCAAAAACAGCCATTAACATTTAGGTCATCTTCCATAATCAACTCAACTACCGACGTTGATCGATCCATTAACCTTAGCCTCATAATCGAACCGAATGGAATTTTTGTTGGTATTACTCCGGTTAAAATTATCATGAACCGATGGTTTGGGTCAAGAAAGTAACCTTACCTATGTACTCGTCTCGTGGTGAATGGTGACTGGATTACATTCCAGCAAGATCACTATGCCAATAAAGAGCATCAGCTTTTAAGAAAAAATATAATAGGAATAATAAACAGCGCCAGCAACACTCTTTACGTATAGTTAGCAAACCCAAAAGAACTCTTAATTTTTCGTATACAAAGGTACAAATAAAAATGTACTAAGCATATGAAACCATTTGATAAAAAGCATCTTAATTGTAAAAACGGAAAGAGTAAGTGGGACACACTACTCAGTGAGTGAATGACTCATTCCGAATGAGAGACAAGTTAATAAATTTATGTTAGTTTGCCTTTTTGATTTTTGATTTTTGATTTACTGTTCAGGTTTGGTTTCTGTGATGTAGCCATAAATTTTCCAAGTTATCGAAATTTCGTTGACTAAGATTTCAAATAGAAGAAGCTTATCAAACGGTGCAGATCTAATAGATCAAGCTGATCAAGTGGAACAAATGTGAATCTAATGAATCTAACGGTTTAAGTTTAGATCAAATAAATCCAGTAGTTTAATATATATGTTTGAATGATAAAAGCGAGTAGAAAACAGTCTAAAATACTGTTTGGCATAAAAGTTATAAAATAATTAAACTAAATAAAATACATAAAAAATAACCGTCATAATACACTTATAGTGTGGTTCTACTGTTAAAACAACTTTTTTATTATTAATTTAATAACTGAGCGATTCAATTTTTACTTGAATGGTAAGCCACTGCACCGCAGAAAATGCAGCCTAGAGTCACAATACAAACGTCACGCTTTGTACACTCTGGCTTGTTCACAAGCTACTTTTGTAGGAAAAAAACATTTTTAAAAAAATATATCGTTTGGTAAATATATTTCAGTTTAGTAATTCACCAAAAAAAATATAGTTCAGTTTAGTATATATAACCACAGACTATTAACAAAATCGTTTAAAAGGAAATAAAAACACACACAAAAAAATTCGTCAGAATGGCTTTAACCGAAAGAATGTCGATACAGAGGGTGTGGGTTCACTTCTCGAGGACGAAATTCGTAAAAGACAAAATTTTCATTACCAAAAATATAGAGAAAAGTTTATGAGGAATAAATAAGTTATCTGTTAGTTTCCAAGTTTTAGTTAATGCTACAAATTATAATTTAAAGCTATTGATTATTTTTAGGAGAAAAATCCAATAAACATAATAAAAGTTTCACTAATTAATTGGGGCTCTTTTGTAATTTGAGAATAATTGGAGTTTCGCGGTGAAGCGGTTGGCACACGCCGATTCTTCATATATACCCTGAGGAAGACGCTTTGCCGAGAACAAACACTCACCTCACTTTCTCTCCGCTCACAAACAAGAATAGAGAAAATCTTCAGAGATCAAAGATGAACATAGCTCACACCATCTTCGGCGTCGTCGGTTAGCTCATTTCCCTCAATCTCCCTCTCTCTTTCTTTCTCCTATCTCCACGAGAAATCACTGAGACTTATCATATTTGTCGTGTTCTGCTTTTGCAGGAAATGCGACTGCTCTGTTTCTGTTCTTGGCTCCTTCGTACGTGTTCATCCTCTCTCTCTCTCTCTTTCCTCCTTTTCTCACCTCGTGAATCGGTCTTGGCTTAGTTTGTTGTTTTGTTCTGGAAAGTCCCTCCTTTTTGATTCCATCTAGAATGATGTTTTCAAACCAAGAAGAAACCTCACAAGTTTTGCTTTGTTCGTGAAATGAAATCAGGATAACATTCAAGAGAATCATCAAGAACAAATCGACTGAGCAGTTCTCCGGCATCCCTTACCCTATGACTCTCCTCAACTGTCTCCTCTCCGCCTGGTAAAATCACTTTTAAATCTCACGTTTCTTTTCTTATATCGCTTTACTAACTCTGTTTCTGGGTTTCCTCTGTTTTCTTGGTTTCACAGGTACGGACTTCCCTTTGTGTCAAAGGACAACACGCTTGTGAGCACAATCAATGGCACAGGAGCAGTGATAGAGACAATCTATGTGCTGATCTTCCTTTTCTACGCACCAAAGAAGGAGAAAGCTAAGATCTTTGGCGTCTTCACTGCTGTCTTGGCCGTATTCGCAACGGTAGCTCTCGTCTCTCTCTTTGCCCTCCATGGAAACGGTAGAAAACTCTTCTGTGGTATTGCAGCCACCGTTTTCTCCATCATCATGTACGCTTCTCCACTCTCAATCATGGTAAGCAAACAAAAAAGACGAATCAATCAAAGACAGGTCTCTTTACTTTTTGCTCAGTTTTTTCTACTTGATTTTGATTAACAGAGATTGGTGATAAAGACGAAGAGTGTAGAGTATATGCCATTCTTTTTGTCACTCTTTGTGTTCCTCTGTGGAACTTCCTGGTTCGTCTATGGCCTTATCGGTCGTGACCCTTTTGTTGCAGTAAGTTAACTTCCTCCACTTCTTTTGTCTTTCGGAAGAAAAAAAAACGAAACTTGATTTCTAAATTTGTTTTTTTTGTGTGAAGATCCCAAATGGGTTTGGATGTGCTTTAGGGACACTGCAGTTGATTCTCTACTTCATCTACTGTGGAAACAAAGGCGAGAAATCTGCAGATGCTGAGAAGCATGAGAAGTCGTTGGAGATGAAAGAGGAGGAGAAGAAGCAAAATGTGGTTAATGGAAAGCAAGAGCAGCAAGTTTAGATCTTTCAAGGATTCACTCTGTGGATTTCGTTTTAACTCTTCTTCATTAGAGTTTTGCTTTTGTTTAGTTGGGATGTTAAAAAAAAAACTATGCTGCAAAAAATGTAAGATACCTAATTTCTTCCTACTGATATAAATGTGATAGACGAGTGATTGAAGAAGACGATGCCTTTGTAAACCTTAATGGACTTGTGGGCTTAACTATAACAAAAATACAAACCGATATCGTAAGCCATGTGAACAAAACTCTACTTTTAAATGAGAGAGACTAAGACAAATATTATTGTAACCATAATTGTTAGATTAGCTTTAGAACCTCTGATCATCCCTGATCTCTGGTTAATAATAATACATGGAGAATTGGAGATGACTTGACCAGTTACAATAACCCAAGATTCAAAATAAAACATAGATATTCTTGTTTTTTTATATTAAACATAACGACTATGTTACTAGCTTTTTACCTCCAAGCTGAAGAAACGATTAAACTCTTGTCCTCCCAGCAAAAATGGAGCTCGCCCATTTCCTCTTTAAGCTTGTATTTACTGCAATACTGTTGCTTTATGAGATTCTGTATGTTGCTTGTTACTCTAGAACTCATTGGTCTTGGACTGAATCCCGCCATCATCATCCTCGCTCTCCATTTCCCAGCAACCTCGTATCTCTCAATCCGTTCTTCTCCTTCGCAAGCAACAATGTTGACAATGTCTCTAGCAAGACACTGCCTTTCCACATTCATCCTCTCTTGGCTTTCTCTCGGAAGTGTCATGTCCAGAGAGTCGAAAACCGCCGAGTAGTACTCGTACGCCTCTATGAATCTTGGGAAGAACGGGGATGTGTTTGTGTTCACGTCTTGTTCAACGACTGTGACAAGCTTCGGGTTTAAGCTTTTGACCATGTGGAGCAGCTCGTCCCGCTGGTTCACTGTTGTGACGCTCTCGTCAGGCATGTGGTGAAGCTGGAACGCAAAGTTCACGATTAAGGTTTCTCCGGGTTTGCAACCGAGTGTAGATGGAGAGACAATCGAAGTCTTTGAAGCCACTGCTTTGAACTTGAAGGATACTCCATGATCCTCTGCAAGTTGTTCCAGTCTTAAACCGATGATTCTCAACCCTCCGATCGAGCGTTGCACTGATTCAGGGTCATCAATACCGGTTAACCTCAGGCGAGGACGTTTACCAGGTAGCTCAGCAACAGCTTTTATCAGTGTCATGTATTGGTTTCCTTGGTTTATATCGAAGTCGACTATGTGAACTTCCTCTTCACCTCTGATTGCTTCGACGATTGCACCATTAGCAGCTAAAAAACCAAACTTGAAACAAGGGCATACCTCAAAGAGGACTTGCATAGCTGCTAGCCTCTCATCAGAAGGAGGCTCTTTGCATTTCAATGCTCTGTAGAGGAACTTCCCTGAAGCAGCCATTCTTGCAGCTAGACCTTCAACCATGTAAGCTGCGATTCTCTGAGAAGGATCTCCTTGGATCGAAACGATCTGCCTCAGCTCATTCACCATTGACAAAGCTTCCTCTGACTTTCCTTCGGATAACGCACGTGCACAAGATATCAGGATTTGCTTCGGAGTAGTTTGTGACACCACTTCTTTGCTACTAGCATGAGAGTTGGAATCTGCAGATGATGATTCTTTGGGCGAGTCCTGATGCTGTTGGCTCTCGTTTTGGTAAGACCATTCGTTATCAATCTCCATGAGTTGATCCATACCAACCATCTTATCATCTTCATCGCCGAGAAGCGCTCTTTCGAGCTCTTGAATCTTCGACCTCATTTGTTCATCATCAAACTCCTCCACCACATCCATGCTCGGACTCTGAGTTCCGGCTTGGTAACCTCCAAAGAGCCTCGTAGATGATGTCGAGGTTGAATCAAAGGGCAACTGATATTCCATGGAGCATCCAAGAACCGGTCTTGGCTGATAAGGAAATGAGTCCAAAGAGCCAAATGAGCTGACAGAGGCACCGGAGCCAACAGGATGTTGTTGTACAAACTCGTCTGTCGGGGAATCGAGAAAGTACTTCTCATAGCTTTGGCTCGGGTAAGAATCATCAGTCAGGCAAGTGTTCTTGGACCTGTCTGGATCAAAGATTTCGACAGAAGTGCCACCACTGTTGTAACCATTCTCATTCAGCGAGTAAAGCTTCGGGTTCCTGTATGCTGCAGCGGATGGCTCTGCCGACCTCACCAATGACATGACTCTCGCTTTGATATGTTCTCTAGCCACAGTTTGTTACACTACTACAAGAGTGTCACACAGAAAAATCATCAAGCCACTGGTGATTTTAACAAAAAGAAAAAAGAATGTTGAATCATGCAAAAACAAAAAGAATTTTTTCTTAAGAATTAAGCCTTTTGTCACTAATCCATCATAGATAAAAACAAATACGGAGCTTTATGATCCAAATTTCACCAAATAAATGAGTTGATTCTCCATTAGAAACTAATTAACACAAAACTATTATCTAAATCCATTGAGGATTGAAAAGAATTAGAGAATCCCTCCACCCAATTCATGTCAAGTTTTTTCCTTTGATACCTAATAACACTATGCAATCCTCAAGACCATAACCGATTAACCAAGAAATTTCTTTCACAGTCGCAACTCAAAGCAATCAGAGCAATAGGATCTATGTTTAAACCGCTTGCAAAACAGCATAATCGAACAAGTTGGTGAGATTCTAAAGTTATTTGAGCAAAATCTGAAAGAAGAGAAAAAAAGGGGTTATTGAAGTCAATTACCAGGAGAGATTTTAGAGCAGAAGGGTCTTCGATTCTAGAGGAGATGGCCAAATTGAGAGATATGACAAAGGAAATCTGATTTAAACGTCTAAAAAGCCAAAGGAAGAAAGAAAAGCCTCAAAGGTTTGACCTTTAGGAAATACTGTTTACACAGAAGTAGACAAATGATAAGAAAAAAAACTTCTCTTTGTTTCTGATTTTTTGGTTTTGTCTCTCTGTCTGAATGTCTGTGGTCTTTGTTTAAAGATGTGTTTAAACCTTTAAAGATGCAATACACGCTTAAAAACTCGTGTGGTGTTAGGTTTTAGGATTTCAGGATTTATAAGGAAAAGAGAGAGAGAGAGAGCGAAAATGAAGATTGATTGTTTTCTAGAGAGACTGGGGACGACCGAAATTGGAATTGTTTGGGAAATTTGCTTACGAGGATTTATAAATCCTTCTACGTATAAAAAAATGTAAATTGAATTTTTCTTGTTCTACTGTTCCAGAAGGAGTAATAATTATTAAATATCTTAAATATCTACTTTGGAAAAGGATAAGATGATTAGCGGTTACGTGTCCGTTTTGCTTTTGATATTTTTTCTGTTGACCAAATTAATTATCACTCGGTTTTTTCTTTGGTAATATTGGATTTGCGATAAATTTTGTTTTAGTAATGATAAGAAAAATGCTGACCGTTGGATATGAATGGAAACAATGACGGAAGCGATCGTGGGGTGACGAGGGTGCGTACGACAGTTCCCACTAATTGACACTGAATTAATTATTGACGATCTCATGCTGTTGTTAGTGCAGTTTTGGCGTGTTGATTCTTATCAAATATTCAAACTCTCTTTTTTTTCTTTGTCAAACTTTTTAAAAGTACTTTTGTAACGCTGTTTCACCAGAAAATTATTATTGTATTGTCTGATTTTTTTTTTCTTTTTTGTCTCAGTTATATCAGTTACTGTCGTTTTGTTTAAATTTATTAGTCCAAAACTAAAGCAAAGAAAAATCCTCTATACCATTTTTTTATACAAATCAAAATATTACAGGTTTTCAGCAGTTTTAAAAGTTCCTCAAAACAAACTCAGGATATACTAGTATTCTTAACTCAACGTTTAAGAACCTTTCTTAAGTTTGATTACATTCTTCTTTTACAATCTCTAGTTGTTAGTTAATCTAAAAACCTTCAAACTTGTGTTATTTGAAACCTAAACACAAAATGTTAATTTAGATACACCTGATAGTAAACTAAACCTCAATATATGTACTATAGTACTGATTCAAATATAGTAGGTTCTGTTTAATTACTTTGATTACATTCTCTTTTCGACTTCGAATCCATAACATAAACTCAGGTTGAAACTTGATTCTAACTTACATATCTTTATTAAGAGGTTGAAATTATGTTATTTAGGTCTCACTCTTTTTTCTTTTTTTTGTTGCAGTAGCTTTGTTTGGTGACTTAGACACTATTGATCCACTAAACTTTATAAATACAAGTTTCCAATGCTTAGTGGGACAAATGGAAGTCTTGAAGAAAAATGACTGTTTAACGCATATAAGTAATGATCGTTAATCAATGTGTAAAGAATCTATTCACAGTTTCTTTATTTTCATTTCACTGGAAGAATCGTTTATTTTAAATTAAATATGGTGAAGTTACTTAACAATTGAGACACAGTCTTTATCAACCTTATCCTCGCCATACCCACATCGAAAGACTTCTCTCTCTCTCAAATCTCGATCTTATCCAATACGTAACTTCTAAACATGTTTGATTCAACAAAACCTTAATTTTCCATTTTACTTGAAGTACACATACATATGTATTATCTCAGCACGCTATTATACATTCGAAGACTACAGACAATTTAACCCCCTTGTGAAAGTTATACATCCCATTGACTAAAGTTGCTTTCTTATGCTATAATGTTACCACTGGAATTCAAATGGAAGTTCTTTAAGCAAATGATGTTACTAGCTAGTTGGTTGATGAATGGGTTTTTTTTTTGACGAAATAGTAAAGTGTAAATGGAATAATCTTCTGCAGTTTAATTGTATTGCTTTACACACGTAACTAAAGTTTAACAAGTCTAGAATTTCAAGATTATTCGATAGCTTGTTACAAATCCAATAGTTAAGTTTTCACTTGTAGTCGAATGTGTTACATTTTTATTACTAGTACCCAATACTCTAGTCTCATAGGCTCATATATAATATACTTATGCTTTTTGTAAAACAAGTCTTTCAAATTTTACGGGCCCGATCCAACCTATATGCTTAAGTGATACGGATGTTACTCATGTTAATTAGCCAAGTAGGTTGATTTCTTCCTTTTTTATGTATTAAGAAAAGATTATCACTGAAGAGTGGGATGTTTGGTCCTAAACACGCCTGTAAATACAGATGCGCTATGCTATTGTGTTTTGGGTTCATATTTATTAGTCTCCGACAGCATGTCCCATGATTTTTTTTTTGCCAAATTGTAAATATCATATAAATGAAGATTAGGTGTTACAGCTTGTGATTACAAATTGTTTTACCTAAAGAAATTGGTCCCATGGCAAAAAAGTTTAAAAAACATGGAAGCAAAAGAATCGGTACAACAACGAATATCCGCTATGCAGCAACATATACCGAGTTGTAGCGATAAAACACTTGAAGACCCGAGAAGAAAACGAGACTGAGATGGGAACGAAGAGGAAAGAGAAGAAGAAAGCCAAAGGAAAAATCCTTAAACTAAACGGAAGCAGTTTCATCAGACAGCCCGCACAGAACACCTTACTCTAAGAAGTGCAGAGAGGCTCGAACAAAGACTGTCCCCGACGTCTAAGAACGACGCTCAGCTACACAAGCAAAGATCCAGCACTAAGACGGGACTGCACACACTAGCAAAGCAAAGATCACAAGCTCACTCTACCAAGTTCTCCCTCGAAGTCGGCTAGCACAAAGACCCGGATCCCAACAAAGCAGCCTTACTACCACCTCCGAAAGCAAAAAGAACAAGACCTAAAACTCAAATCAAAACAAACTCCTACGAACCAAACAAACAGATCGTAATCTAGCTTGAGAACAAAACAAGTGAACAGACTAAACCCACGGTGAACCAGCAAAACACGGGAAAAGGCAAGAAGACAATCTGGCGACAGGAAGCAAAGCTGACCCACCTCAGAAGACTCCACGCTTAAACTCGCAAACTACACCACCACCACAGGCCAGCAAAGGACAGGGATCCTTGCCGGAGAAAGAACAACGCCGGAGAAGAGAGGAACAAGATCCAGATCTAGCCGGAGAAGACACGAAGCACCGAAGCCGTCGCTTCAACGCCACGATCCGCCCAAACCCAACACAGGCTCGACACAGAGCCACCGCATCGACGGGGAACCATCGGGGGAGAGAAGCCTCCACGAAGAGAAGAAACGGTCGCAAAACACAGACGAAACTGCTGTCGTCCTCGAACAGGACAGATCCGCCAAGAAGAGCCACCATCACACCTCCGCCTACCGAGAGACCACCGTCGTTCGCCGCCACACGAAGGATAACTCCGCCGCCGTCGAAGACAGATCAAGAAACCTCCTCACGAGCACTGAAAGCCACCGCCGGGAGAGATCGGAAAACTAGAGAAGAAAGGAAAAGGATAGAAAGGGGCCCTCTCACGGTGCCGGACGCAGCCGGCCACCGGAGAGGCAAATCGGGAACGAAGATGGGTGTCGCTCTTTTTCGTTTGCTTGAGAGAGAAAAATATCTGCGCGTGTGGTTCACGCGCGTCGAACTCCAATATAGATGGGTGTCCCATGATTTCAAAAGCTCTAATAATTTAATCATTATTAATATGATTATACAGTAGCAGAAAGGTTTAAGACAAAGTGTATGTAATTTCTAGTATTTCACTTGTTCATTGGATAAACATATTAAATATTTTAAATTCACGTGTTGTCCTCACCACTCTCCAAATCTTTGTTAATAGGAACAAGAAAGTGTTTATAGCCGTGGCGATATAAACAATAATACTCATCCGAGCAAACATAACGAATCGAAATATCTAAGGATTTAACGCGTATAAGCTATACTGAAACCGGGTAAAAAGGAAAAGCAAAATATAAAAGAAAATGTATCATTATATATTAATACTAAATTAAAAAGGTTTTCCAAATTGAACCAGTAGAGTAGAAAATGAAAACATCAAAATTCTAACTTGAACCAAAACTATAATGGATTTTGTTTCTAGTTTTCCAGGTACACACATCTGTAGGCCCATAGTCGGCCCATGAACTTACTTTTTCTCAGAATAACTCTGTTTAATAATATCACAAGTTTATGATAGATTATATTCTTAAAACTATAATTTTACTTTTAATTATTTTTAAAATAGATATAATTAAATATGAAAAATACTTTCAGCCAAATTAACTGTTGATTTGGCTCCTGTGACACTACTAAATGTTAGAATTGTTCACACATTTACCGAACTCTAAAAAGGATGTTTGGGAGAATGAGTGAGAGCATATAAGAGTTCGGTAAATGTGTGACACTAAACGTGCGTACCTAACCATAGGCCCTGCAACGCTGCTTTGTCTTCTATTACTCCTGTTACTCAACATTATTCATAAGGTTAATCTTACCTAAACCATGATTTAGAGCCTAAGTACAACAACAATAACTCCATAATAAACATGCGACACGTGAAGCCACAACTCAGTTATAGAAAGAAAGCAACTTCTCCTCTTCTTATCTGATTGATACTGATTTTCTTGTCTTCTCTTCACTCAATCACTCTGACTGAGAAACAAAACCTTTCAAAGCTTCGAGAATGTCGATGTTGATGGCCGCCAAATCCACTTCGCTCTGCAACTCAAACCCTTCAATCCCAGCTAGAAGAATCCAGCAACAACCTCGCGCCGTCAAATGGGCTTATCCAACGGTGAGAATGCAGTCACGTGTCCACCGTCTGATCGAAGAGCAAGGCTCTGTGCTCATTCCCGGAGTCTACGACGCACTGTCGGCGGCTATCGTGCAGCAGACCGGTTTCTCCGCCGCACTGATCTCCGGTTACGCTCTCTCCGCCTCTATTTTGGGAAAACCCGATTTCGGTTTGATAACGTAAAGCCTGTGCCTTTCTCTTCTCTCTCGCTTGTCTTCTTTTTTAACCTCTTCCTCTACTCCAAGCTCCTTTCTTCTGTCTTTTTTTCAGACCGCCGGAGATGGCAGCAGCAGCGAGATCGGTTTGTGCTGCGGCTCCGAACATACCCATCATTGCAGATGCAGGCAAGTCTAGAATCTGAGACCTCAAACAAAATTTAATTCTTTTTACTTCCTTACTGTTAATTAATTTTTTTTGCTTTATGGAATGCGAAATGCTTTGTTACTGTTATATGTACGCAGTTGAAGAAATTGGAACAATATGAGAAGTTGTGTCTTGTTTCTTTGGAGTTTCTTAACGATTTTTATTGAGATTTTGTTCAGATACTGGTGGAGGAAATGCACTCAATGTTCAAAGAACCGTAAAGGACTTAATTGCAGCTGGTGCTGCTGGTTGCTTCCTTGAGGTAAAACCTTTTGTCAGACTAGCTAGTCTCTTGTGTTCATTAGAGCAACTGCAAGACAGTTTCTTCCTCCTGTTCATCTAGACTTATGCTAATGTTATTTTTGGTGTTTCTCGCAGGATCAGGCATGGCCAAAGCGGTGTGGTAAGAGCAGACATCATCTTCTTGTTCCTCTCTCCGCAAAGCTTTAAGTTATTGTCGAGTGTTTGGAATAGTGATTTACTCGTTTTTAAACTGTCTATTGTCTTTCGTGTAGGACATATGCGTGGAAAAGAGGTATTGACTTTGTTTCCACCTCCTTTGCTCCCAAAATCTATTAACTGAAGCTTATTGCTTACAAGTCAAAGAGTGCAGACGGTTTTAGCTCTGTTCCTAATCGATGTGGGGTTCTATAAGTTATGACATTTGGCTTCTAACTTGGGAACAGGTCATACCTGCAGAGGAGCACGCTGCTAAAATAGCATCAGCGAGAGACGCTATTGGAGACTCTGACTTTTTCCTCATCGCCAGAACTGATGCGCGTGCTCTGTCTGCAAAAACAGGGCTTTCAGACGCCATTGACCGTGCTAATCTCTACATGGAGGTTACTACTAAATCATGTTGTGTTGACAACACTAGGAGCTTTTAACTTTCAAGAAGACAGAATGGTTGGTAATAAAGAAAGATTTTGAAAAAAAATGTGCAGGCAGGAGCTGATGCTTCCTTTGTTGAGGCACCAAGGGACGATGATGAGCTTAAGGAAATCGGAAAGCGCACAAAAGGTTACAGATTGTGTAACATGCTTGAAGGTGGGCGCACGCCATTGCATACACCCGATGAGCTCAAAGAAATGGGCTTTCATTTGATCGCTTACCCGCTTACCTCGCTCTATGCATCAACTCGAGCTCTCGTCGATGTCCTCAAGATCCTCAAGGAAAAGGGAACCACCAAAGATCATTTAGAAAAGATGATTACTTTCGAGGAGTTTAACCGTTTGGTGAACTTGGATTCATGGTATGAGCTCGAAACTAAGTACTCGAATCTCAGAAACGCTCTTGTGACAACAAAGCCATGAGATATTGAACACTCTAGCCACAATGGAAGCTAAGCTCTTCGGAAAATGTCATCAATAACGTAATCGTGTTTTTCGTTTGCTATGAAGCTCTTTATATCATATCAATAATATTATGCTTTATGTTAGCATGTTCAAAAAGGCTAATTCCGACATCTTTTAAGACTTACATAAGAGTCTGACATTTAAAAAACTCCAAAAAGTTCGGATCTAGGAGGAGAGCTTGTCCATGCTTCTCCGACAAACCAGAGAATCAATGTCACTAGCAACTATCTGAGCATCTCTTGAAATACCAGCCAAGCCTTGTCTCCCAAATCCAACACTGTACAAACCGTTCCTCCCCTTCCAATGATCCGGCAACTCGCGCTTCGGCATCCCATTCTCGTTGAACAAATCTCCATCATCGACCTGAGTCACATCAGAGCCATTAAAACAAGAACATACAATAGCTTTTTCTTTTGTTTCCTCTATTTCTCGAAGAAGACTCTTGCCTTAAAATGCATATACCTGAAGCCATTTTGAAACGCTGCTTTTGTAACCGGTTGCGAAGACAATAGAGTCTACGGTTTTGGTGTTTCCATCGACGAACTCCACTCGCTTCCCATCTATACGCTTTATCGACGGCACAACCTGAATCTTGCCGGACTTAATCTCGCCGACGCACCCGACATCGATAGTAGGTGACCGGCCGGTGAGTAGCTTGTTCATAAATGGGCCCTTATTGGGCCTTATAAGCCCATATCTCGAAGTACTCCCAAACCTCAGCTTTGCGAGTAAGAGACACCAACGGTCAACTAATTTTACCGGGAAAACCCTGAGCAGCCACATTCCGATCTGTACGATCTCTCTCGTCAGCACGTGCACCTTTATATATTCAGTTTTGACAAAACGTAAGTGTTTATAATTCGGTTTAATCGTTGTAACTTATAGCTATTTGATTAATATTCATACTTACTGGGCTATGAACTACGATGGAGACCTTAGCGTTCCACTTAGACAGATCATAAGCAATCTCCATTCCGGAATTTCCACTTCCGACGACTAAGACATATTTTCCGGTGAACTTCTCGCCGTTCTTGTACTCGCTTGAGTGAAAATACTCTCCTTCGTAGCTCTCAACAAGCCCTGGAATCTCCGGAATCACACCTTCGGCGTTCTCCCCCGTCGCCACGACCAGATACTTGGCCGAGTAAACTTCTCTTGCCACCGTCGACACTGTGTTTTCCACGTCGACGATCCATCGGCCATCTTTGAAATACGCCGATTTGACGTTCCGGTTGTACCTAGGGCTTATGTTGAAACGCGTGACGTATTGATCAAGGTAACTGATGAAACCTGCCTTGGAGACGAAGGTAGGAGTGTTGGGAGGGAATGGCATGTGAGGGAGTTGACAGAATTGCTTTGCGAGATGAAGCTTGAGACGATCGTAAGACCTTCTTTTCCAGAGAGAGGCACTGCATTCTTCTCGTTCCACCACTATGTTCGGTATGTTCAACCGGTTAAGACAAGCTGATGTGGCTAAACCAGCTGGTCCTGCACCGATTACGAGAACCACAATCTTGATTTCTGTCTCCATTTTTTTAAAATTTCTTTTATCAGCGTTGTAGTTTAATGCAATTGCAAAGCGTTGTTCACTCTGTTAAAAATTGGATTAAAGTGTGCTTATATATATACCCCACTAGAAGTTTGGGGTAATTAAATGATTGGAATTACATATATTGCTTGTGACTACTCTAAGTAGTGAATCATAGGATATGTTGGAAGATTCAAAAAAACTTGTTTTGCTGTTTTGGCAAGTGAATTTGCTCTGTGGAAGTAGTCTTGAGTTTGAGTCAACACACGGTTGTCCTTTTAAGATTTCCTTAATTAGTCTAGGCAATAACTTATTTGTTATATTTCCAAATATGTATTTTTACGAAATTGTGTGGGTGATTGGTTCGTCTTTAGCTGTAACTTTTTTGCTGTAGTATTTAT
>OVBB01000128.1:1635-45770 GCA_900406415.1 Isatis lusitanica
GGTATATGTAAAGATTTTCGGTACTGCTAAGTGCGGTGCGGTGCGGTTCTTACGTCACCATTCGGAGCCATAGTTTGAAATATGTTTAACGTCTCCGTTTACTCTGTTAGATATATATATTAGTTTTTATTTCGGTGAATTCAGCTGTTACGAGTCAAATTAAGCGTATTATTGCTCGTTTGAATAAGTCGTCGGCTTACTTTGGTGTTGTCAGCTGGTTTGATCATGTCATCCATTTGGTCTCAATCCATGTTTGTGGCTTAATTTTTCTCTGTGTTTCTCCACTTTGGTATTACATGTTTTTACTTCTATTTCCACACTTCCAAATAACTTCTTGTTTGGCTTAATTTAATGCTCCAATTCATTAAGTAGAAGCGAGCTTAGTGTTCAGTAATTTCATGTGTCTCATTCGATAAGGAGAATTGTTTTCTCTATGATCATTTTCTCTTTGATCTTTTCTTGTTTGCTCATATTTATTATTTCTTTAATTTTGTTGTTTTTCTTCTTTTTCATCGTATCTGATTTTTTTTTTCGAATGTCAAAAAATTTTCTTAAAAAGAAAATATTTTTGGTTCTTCACACGGACTATGTGATTTTGAGTCGATTGAATTCAGAATTCCAGATGCTGGTGAAAATCCTGATCATGTTCCTCTCAATTTCTATTGCATTTACAAATTGTTCTTCGGGTCTTGCAGACCTCGATTTCTCATTCTATATACCCTCTTCGATTACCTAAATGATGCGGGTGTTTGTCTCTTGCAATGACTCCTCAATGCTGATGTCTCGTTCCCCTTACACGATTTTCTTCGTCTCGGTGATTTGGAGACGTTGAAGCGTGGTGGTACTTCCTTCTTTGCCACTAAGTTTTTTCTTCAAAATTTGCAAAGTTTGATTTAGTTGTTCCCTTGTGTCCATATTTTGTTTTATGAGAGAATATTATCTGTGAATAATTATAAAAATATATTTTGGTTAGTTGCCTTTTTTTTATGGGGTGAGGGGTCAAAGAGTCATTAATCAAAATTTTAAATCAATTTGTGAACAGAAAAGAGAAAATGTTAAGAAATAGTGAGAATGAACTTTCGGTGAGGGAAAGGAACCATCAAACACGTTTCTCGGAGGAATCAATAGTTCTCAAGCGGTTTCGTCAGCTTTCCGTCTTTGACTTTGAGTGTCTCGTCAGTCAAGTTTTGTGTGTACTTCATTTTCTTTTCAAACTCTCTTTTTCGTTAGCGGCTCTAGTTCCTTTATTCTTTCTTTTATAATCTACCTACCTAATCCAAAAAAGTAATTACTCACTAATTCTCATGGCAATATAAATACACATAATATTATTATGCATAATAAAAAGAGAAGAATGAGATTAACAACGAAAGCAATAAGAAATTAACAAAAACTTTCATGAAACTTGAAAATTTTCTAAAACTAATTCTAAATTTACAAAAGTTAAAAAACGAGAAATTATAAAATCTGATGTCTATAATTAGTCATATAGTCAAATTTTCAATTTAGAAAATGGCTTTGAATATACCCAACTAATTTATATTTTTTAAAATATATAAAAATTGATTAGTTAAAATGGATTAGTGCAAAAAATTTTAAAAATTTTAAAACCAAAATGTTTTCATAAACCATCTTTTTCCTCAGCGGGATGCCAATGTTACAGCTCCAGACCGTTGGGCCATGAGGCTGATCTTATGCAGCTTCTTCTAGCTTTTGTGAGTCTGTGACAAACCAGTCAAAACTCCTTCTCAGTTCTTTTTTTCTTTGATTAATTTTCATGTTTTTGGATTTTAATTAGTTCTCATGACTTGCTAATCACCAAAGCATCACTCCAGTTTTAATTAAGACAATTAAAAATATATACTCTAAATTATGCTTAAATATAAAATTGAAATACACTAAAAAAATATTTAAAACCATAAAAAATACAACACATCACTAATTCAAATCTAATTCGATGAAACAATTAATAAACGCAAATACTATTTTGTTGAACTATTTTGGTTGTGTACCTTTCTTCACAACGACACAAAATATAAAGTTCAAGCTACTATTGTATATACTTTTTACGTTAAATGATTTAATAAACAACCTAATGTTGGTGGTTTTAAGTGTTTTCCACAACGACCAACCTAAAATCTAAAGCATCATAAGTGAAGAAAGCAAGAAAATAGACGTAAACAAACTAATTAAGAAAATTAATGAATAAAATAACAAAAGGATGCTGACGAAAAGTCAACCCCACCAAGCTGGCGAAGACAAAACTTCTGCGATTAAGTTAAAATTGGGTCCCACTTCTAAATCAGATCTTACCGCTGACGACCAAAGTTTGACCCGATGCTCTCTCATCAATCAACTGCCCCTCATTTTTTTTTTATTGTCGTATTATTTTATCTCTCCATCCAAAAAAAAAAAAAACATTTTCTACTTTGCATTTCCAAGAAATCACATGCAGTCTTCGTATAAAAATGACCAGAGTTTGAGATCAAGAAATCACATGTATAATAAGAAAACCAGAGTGACTGAGTGAGAGATTTTTGTTTTACTCTAGTGTGGTTTCAGTTATCGCTAGTCACTATAGATATGTTAAGGCTCCCAAAAGACCGGTAACGTGTGAACCGCAAGCATTCAACAATACCGAAATTTTTTACATATATGTATTTAAATATTTTTAACTGTAAAAACTGCACCGCATTAAAACCGTTGATCCCGCATCGCACTAAAACCGTTCACCATTCGGAACCTAAAGCTCCAAATAGTAACGTGTGAACCACACCATACTCAATGATGCCGAAACTTAGAATTCCACATATTTCAACGTTAATCTGGACTTATCAATAAAGTTTTTCATTTCTCAACCACTAATACTATATTTGTGAAGACTTAAATCTGAATAACATCATAGAATTCAGAATAGTAGAAATAAAACTGTTATGAGCATCGAAAGTAAATTTTAGGTAGCAATGACGAAAAATCAAAACAAGTTTCCTTGAAAAATATATTCGAACAATTATATACATTGCACACTGTTGTTTAACACAATGTGATTACTAAATTTGACAGATATTGACTTTTTTATATATAACCAAAAAAGAAAAAAGGAAAAAAGAAATTGACTCTTAACAACAAGATTGGACAGTAAAGAGAATCAAAGGGACAAACTCTATTTATGAACATGGAAAAGTCTAACTTGACACATTAGTCAGTCACCTAAACCTCTTTTTTTTTATTTAATATTTCGTTTTTTTTTTGGTTCTCTTACTTAGTCCCCTCAAATCTCAAAAAGTCCACAAGTCTATCTTCTTCTTCTTCTTGTCGTAGAGAGAGATTTTATGGCGGTGGAGCTCATGACTAGAAACTACATCTCCGGCGTCGGAGCCGATAGCTTCGCAGTTCAAGAAGCGGCAGCTTCAGGACTCAAAAGTATGGAGAATTTTATTGGTTTAATGTCTCGTGAAAGCTTCAACTCCGACCAACCATCTTCTTCTTCTTCCGCCGCCGTCGCCGCCGCCGCCGATCTCGAAACAGCTCGTAACACGACGGCGGACGCGGCGGTGTCGAAGTTCAAAAGAGTCATCTCTCTCTTAGATCGGACTCGAACCGGACACGCCCGGTTTAGACGCGCTCCGGTTATTACACCAATCCAAGAAACCAAACCGACGCCGTTTCAAGCTCCCCCGCCGATCCGTAAAGGTTCGTTTTCCTCATCGGTGAAAACGATCGATTTCTCTTCTCTCTCCTCCGTGACGACGGAGTCAGAGCACAATAAACATCATCATCATTATCATCAACATCAACGTCCTTCTGAAACGGCGCCGTTCGGGACTCAGAGCCTCTCCACAACAGTTTCTTCTTTCACCAAATCAACAAAGAGAAAATGTAACTCGGAGAATCTTATCGCCGGAAAATGCGCATCTGCTTCCTCCGGTCGTTGTCATTGCTCCAAGAAAAGGTATTTTTAAATTATTAGATTTGGTATTTAGATTCGACGACCAAACATATAAAAATTAGGTCTTTTTCTCGTAGATTTGGTGTTAGATTCGATCTAAACTGTTTGCCTTGTGCAGGAAGATAAAACAAAAGAGAGTCATTAGGGTTCCGGCGATAAGTGCTAAAATGTCCGATGTTCCTCCAGACGATTATTCATGGAGAAAATACGGACAAAAACCAATCAAAGGATCTCCACATCCAAGGTACTTCAAACATAAATTTGATAATAAAAAAAAAATTGAAACTTTCTTTTTATGAATCTTGACGTTTGACTATGTTTCTTGATTTGGCAAAACAGAGGATATTACAAGTGCAGTAGCGTAAGAGGTTGTCCAGCACGTAAACACGTGGAGCGAGCAACGGATGATTCGTCCATGTTAATCGTTACTTATGAAGGAGAACATAATCATTCTCTCTCCGCCGCTGATGTCGCCGGCGCCGCCGTGGCTGATCTCATTTTGGAATCGTCTTGAAGAGAAAAAAATGTCTCGAGGCTTTATGATGATATAAAATTTAGATCCTTTTTTTAGTGAAGTTACTTTTTTTCTTCTGTTTGAAATGACTGAAACTATGAATCATGTAATCAAAAAAACCTTTTGCGGAAGATATAGCTACTATGGTTATGAATGGTAACGGTGAACCGCACCGCACCCGCACTTAACAGTACCGAAAATCTCTACATATACTATGTATCTATACATTTTTATAACTATAAAAACCGCACCGCCCAAAAACCGCTGGTTCCGCACCACTCAAAAACCGTTCACCATTCGGACCTTATATTAAAAATTCGATCGTTATCAGCATTCTTTCTTTTTTTTTAGCTGAAGATATATCTACTACTATATTAAATTTTCGATTTATTAGCCTTATTTTTTAGTTCTTTATTTGTTTTTGATGGGAAAAATATTTTGGTTTTAGGTTAGCTTTGATTGAAATTTTCTTTTCTGACATCTCGCAACTTGAATGGCCAACTGCAATTTGAAGGGTTTTTTTATTTTAGGGGAAAAAAGAAAAGAGAGAAAGCTTGGGGTCAAATTTAAAAGTTGGGTAAAGAAGATGGGACATGTGAAATGGTCAAAGGTTTAGAAAGATATGGGACCAAAGATGTCGTGTTTGACCATAGCTTCTACGTTCCCAAAATAGGGGCTCTTTTTCAAATTCTTGTTTATTAATTAAACACAAATTATTAGAAATTTAAGATTTAGAATTCTTAAAATTTAATACTCCAATAAGGTCTAAATGTTAAAAAGGAGTCAAACTAATATCCAAGCGAAATTTTATCACAATCCATGATTCATAAATGAAGTGAAATATAAAAGTTTTGTTATCTTGTGATTTTAATCTACCAAATTTTCATATAAAATTATACTACATAATTATGTAAATACTAATAATATAATATATAGGTTAATACTCTATCTGTTTCTTAATAATAGATGTTGATGTGTTTTTACACATATTAAAAAAACATCTTAAAACTTGACAATAAATGTGTCAAACTCTGTGACTAACAATTTCCAATAGTTTTGAACTAATAACAATTCAAAAAACTCAATTATTTTTCTCAAAATTTACAATTTATCATTAATACTGCCTCCGTTCTTCTTTAGTTGATGTTTTAATTTTTTGTTTGTTTTTAAATAATTAACGTTCTCATGCATTTAGGCAAATACTGACATAAAATGATTCTTTTACCCTCACATTATAGATTTGCCGTAACTGGTTTTCAAGTAATAAATATTAATAACAAAGGTTAAAATAAACACTATAACAACTTTCTTAATTATCGTGAAAAATCTAAAACGTCAAGTAAAAAATAACAGAGGGAGTAGTCAATAAAAATGCATAGAAAATTTTAAAAATCCATCTTATTGAAACACAGTTTTTTAAAAAACATTTAACTTTCGGGAACAGAGGAAGTATAATACTACATAAAAACACTTAAAATGCTCATAAAATAATGGATTATCCAAAATTCCAAATCTAGACTTGGGGATAGCTTGTGCAATTTCTTTACAACTTTAGAGAAATCTCGATTGCCGCGTACTCAAAAATGCTCAATTTCTTTACTTGTCGTGTTCATGTGTTCGAACATGTGAATCGGTTGGAGTTTTGTGAAGGACGAAACAAATTGGATTGGACCTTTGAGACACTTGCGTATCTTTTTGTTCCACTTTCTCTCTTTTAGGTCATTCTTTTTGACCCTTCATCTCTTCTAAATCATCTCTTCAGACTTCAGTATTGAAATTTCTTTTCCATTCTATTCGTCAAGTAATTATTAGTACTTGTTGACCAAAAAAAGAGAAAAGTAATCACTTACTTTAGTCGATCCTAATTTCTTTTGGAAAAATAAAATGAAATTAATGAGTGAATATAATGGAAATCCCTTTGGTCCAATGGTTTGACTAAAGAGTTCATTATGTTTCTACATTAGGAAGTCTAGGTTTCGATTCCCAGAGAATACAGGGTTTATGCAGATTAAAAAAGAAACAAGATTGCAGGAGATCTTCAGCGTGGTGCAGGAAAATCCGTCAAGCATGTATCTTCATAAGGTAAGTTCAAATGGAACCGACAGACGGAGATCTTCATAAGACAGTAGAATTGTCAGTTGTAAAAGTTGTCGTTGTAATAGTTCTCATAATTTGCAATATATAAATCAGTGTTAAAAAAAAAGAGTGAATATAATGCTTGAACAGTTTACTACTGAATCTTTATGTCTTTTCACTAACTTAGGTCCATGGACTGACTCACTCCTATCTTATGATCGGTGCATTACTTTTGGAATGTTCTAAAAATTTGTTTACTGATTATACGATCACCATATTAACATTTCCGTGTTTTGTTTTCACTCACACAATATGGTGAATGATTTTCTGATAGGTCACCTTCATTTAATTATTACAGCTCAAACATGTTTAACATTACAGTTTTCCGAAAAAATCAGCTTAGTAACATAATAGCCAAATTAATTCTCTTAAATATTTTTACACACACTAATCATTATATACCAGAAATCAAAATATCATAATAAATGTTAAATAAGTAATTATGCAATATTTTATGTTGTTTAATCATTCATACATGCATGCATACTATCAAGTACCAAATTTAAAATTTGGTAATTTCCTTTTCTTGTCATTTAAGACACTTATAGGTAGCAACCATAATTAAATCATGCTGAATTTTCAACCACTAGACCACTATAAGTTGAGGTATTGTCTTAGTAACTACATTGTAGTATAAGCCATTAAGTTATAATAATATGTGATTACAAAAATGATCATACCTTCAATACTAAACAACACTATATATATTAGTTCATCTATTTGTTAAGCCGGATAGAGTTAGAATATCATTTTAAATTTTTAGTACAGATTCTAAAACGACATCTGTAAAAATAAAGTTAGTGTAAAAAAGTATCCACTCTGTACAAAGATGTTGCTATAGACTAATCTATAGATGGATCCAGTTTGTATAGGATTTGTGGTCATGGGGGCATGGTTAACTGCCGAAAACAAAAGAATCACTGCAAAATTGACCCAAGTTAAAGAAAAACAAATCTAACTTGGTCTATACAAAGTACAAACCGTACCAAAACTGACCATCTTTTTTTTTGGAAACCTACAAGATCAAGCGAGCCCTGAGACCTGCTGGTGTTAGGCCCGCGAGTTATTGAATTTGTCCTTATATTTCACGGGATACCAAATATCACATGGGTTTACTAATAAGCCCATGAACATAAACTAATCTCCTTTTCTTTTTACATCAATATTTTTATGAACAACATGCAAATCCTGAAAGTTTTCTGGCCCAGTGAAAAGGGTTTAAAGATTTCTACACCAGATCAAAATGTATAATTTCTGTAGATTTATGAATGCAACAAAACAACCATTGACAACTCATTTCTAACTATTTATTGTACCTTCTATTATATGCAAAAGAAAACTAGTATATACTTTTGACAACTGAATATAAGTTATATAACAGACGTTTCTCATTTGGATTAATCAATTGCATAAACCAAATTCATGTTCATCTTTTTTATTCTCTCTTTTTTTTTCTTTGGAGAAGAAGAAGTTCTTTCACATATGATTTTAGTGGTGATGTACACTATAAAGATAACTTTTTTCTCCAAAAAATATACTCGTCAAACTTTGTTTAACCATATACACTTTATTATTGTCAAGAAAAGTTTACAAACAGTATATTTTTTTTTTAAATTCTCTTTCCTTTTTTGGAAAAAAGTTATTCCATGGATGATTAATATTAATATATACGATGAATGTAAATTATTTCAAAATGTATTCATCAAAATTTTCTAGATTCAAAAGCTTGATTTGTGAATTCAGAATCATGCAATCACAATACTATAAATTTCAAGGTGAAATGAGATTTTTTTCCTACAATCGTTAATGGGAAACTTACGAATAATTAATTTACATATGATGTTATTTATTTTAATTTAGTGCTCAAGAAATATTTATTTGTCTACTCGTATTTTGTACTGCTCTCTTGTTTTAGAAAACGTATAGAGTTATTAGTTCAATTGTAGATTGTTACTTAAATCAAAAGATAAAATACGGATGTGCATATCCTGATTAATAGACCCGAATTTTTGTCTTATAAGTTCCAAACATAACATCCACCAAAATAATCAGAAAAACCAAGAGATAGAGTTAACAACCTTCAAAGAATAACTCAACTTTTTATTCGATGAAAAGTGTGTTTAAGACTTTAAGTATTACAAAGCTGTCAGCTTATAGAAAACTTAACTTTAGATAAGTAAATACAGTGATATACAGAACAAAGAATCTAATTAACTCCAAAATACAAAACCAAAGATTAAAGAAAAATGCTTATAAAGATAATATAGCTATTATGCTTAAATGAGTTGGATTAAGATAGATTTGAAATTCTTTGTGTATGGACAGCTTGGGAAGATATAAGTGATGTCTTGGGACCTTTTGAAATGCCTAAAATTCATGCTCAAGTAGAAGAGGAAAGAGCTGTTGAAACTTGAATTCAATAAACTCCAAACATAGTAAGTGTAAGTATGGGAGAATCTGCCAGATCCACTGAGTGTTGGTGCAGCTAAAAACATCTTTAAAAGCTTCAATATGATTTAACATATCTCCCAAATGGCAAAAATAGTTTCATTGGGAGTAAACCATTTAGTTAAAACTTTCTGTAATTGGGTCCAAATTAGAAAAGTTGTGGTGTATGAGTGTGCAGGATTGGATCCTCATGATATGTTGTGAGGAGACTCTAGTTGTAGTAAATACTCTCATGGTCGCCATACATATGATTGAAATTGCTCAAACATGTCAGGTTTCGATTAAGAAAAAACTAAGATCATCTAATTTAGAAACTTATTAACTTTCACATTTCAATCAATATTGATGTGAATCCATGTATGTGTATCTGATAGGCCTATTTCATAGCAGTTACGAAAACTGTGCTATTATTATCTGCTATGAATATCCATATTTGTTGCAGTGAGGTAAAGATCACAAACCAAGTTGGTTTATAACATAAGTCTCTGGTTTAGTCAATTCTCCAATGAGTGCATGTAAGTCCAAATCAGATAAGTTCAAAGTTATGTTACTTGAGAACTGAATATCTCCTTCATGGAAACTGATATTGGACGGATTCCACTTTGAGGCATGCTATAGATGAGCTGCGAATGTTTTCCAAGTAGTTTCATATCTTGAATCTTCGCAGTGACTTTCCTCAAAACTGATAGTTATGTCTAGTGAGTTTTGTCATTGTTAATTGGAATATTTATTTGATGAACATCAGGACCCATTAGGGGAACAACCTATGAATGTTGTGGACTTTTATCTTTTCGACGCATTGACTTATATTGCGACCGGCGCATTTATATCATCATTGACATCAACTAAATATACAGATCAGAAAATCAATAAAATAACATACATTTCGTTCCCCGTGTGATACTAATTTAGCAATTTGTATTAAATAAGTCGATGGCCTCTGCACTAGTCTTTAATTACAAAATATGTTCCCATTTGTAGAACTATTAATCAATATGTAACCACAACAAATGCAATAATTAACCATTCTGCAACAAAAACAAAGTACAATAATTATAAAGAAAAGATTATAAAATATAGTCATTTTGTAGATTGAATTATAACATATGTTATCTTTATTGGGATCGATTAGGAAAAAAATTTATTGGATCGATTTTATATAAACCACCCACATATGATACATGGGTAGAATCCACTCAGTGTGTAGCCACTTTAAAACCCAACAAAAAGCGTATAATTGCAAATGCTATATTTGAAGACGGTGGTGATTGTCAGTGACAACAAATATAGAAATTGCTTCATAAGTTCATAGTATAATTTTGTGTTGTTTTATAGTATTTGGAACCGCGGTAAACTATAAGTTCTTTTTTATAATAGTTTGAGAAATTGCAATAGATTTATTAAAAAAATCACTAAAAGATTGATAATTATAAATATATATAACAGTAATATACACAAAAATATTTGTTTTATCAATCTTATTGAATCCAAACATGATTGAAATAGAAAATCTGACAATTAGAAATCGGACTTTGTAGTTGATGATGATTGAAGGAAACCGAGACTGACACATAACATATTTATGAATTTAGGGGTTATCAAATTACATGGTTTGGCTAAAGAAAAGAGGGAGGGAAAAAGACAGTAACCATGAAATTTGGAAACAAAATTGGTGAAAACAAGAAACACACAAAGCATTAAAAGAGAAGAAAAGAATTTAAAATGAACAATTTCTATTTATAACATAAATACAGAAAAAAATCTTAACCACATCATCATAATAGTTAGTCTACTAGTAATACATTTTGTAATTATCTGTAATAATTTCTCAGATTCTATGGGTTCACCATACATTTATGCATAAGAAAACGCACAAGGCATAACAAATATAGGGATATTACTCTCTTTTTTTCCGGTTTACAAATCATCTTTACTTCCCTACAAAAAGTGATATCAAGAACTATGTTGTCAAAAAAAAAAAAGTGATATCAAGAACTAATACACATAGAATGAAGAAAAACATTGTCCAACACTAAGTTATAAGAGAAAAAAAAAGTTATAACATTCTTTATAGTTTTCATATATAATACATTGAGACAGAATTCATATATTTAAATAAACATCAATCATAACACACTGTTAGAAAAAAGGACAAATCATTATAAAAGAAAAATCATTTCTATATGCTACTAACCAAAAAACCAATAAAATAAAAAATCTATATAAAACAAAGAAAAAAGAAACAAAAACATAAATAATCAGTAATAGTGAAACCCAATATACATACATATGTCTTATATATATAAAAGCCTATAGGAGTGCGAAGATGGGATTGTCTGTTTTCTCTGTCTTCAAATATAAAGAAGCGAAAAAAAAAAAAAAAATCAGAAAGATTTATAATTTGTAAGTGTCGGTGAATTCCCAAACCTTCTCTTCTTTCTTCTCCTCACGTCTTTGAACTCTGTAACCGTTTCGCCGTCAAATTCCATTTTTTTCTCAGATCTTTCTTCCTTTTAGATTTTTAACTTTCTCGGAAAAAACCAGATCGGGACAAGAAGAAAACACGTCCATGCTTCTGTGATTTTTCTGTGTGTGGAGGCGGTTATGGAGACGGGAGCGAAAGTAACGGCGACGGTTACGGCGGCGACGATGGGGATAGGGACGAGGAAGAGAGATCTGAAGCCGTACAAAGGGATACGCATGAGGAAATGGGGGAAATGGGTGGCGGAGATTAGAGAACCGAACAAGCGTTCGAGGATCTGGCTCGGCTCTTACTCTACGCCCGAAGCGGCGGCGAGAGCTTACGACACTGCCGTTTTCTACCTCCGTGGTCCTTCCGCGAGGCTCAATTTCCCGGAGCTTTTGGCCGGACTCACTGGTTCAGACGGCGGAGATTTGTCGGCGGCGTATATCAGGAGAAAAGCGGCGGAGGTTGGCGCTCAGGTGGATGCGCTCGGAGCGACGGTGGTGGCCGGCGAGGAGAATCTCGGGGATTACGAGGATAAGGAGAATCGTAAGAGTTGTAACGGGTCACTGGAGCGGGTCGATTTGAATAAATTACCCGACCCGGAAAATTCGGATGACGACGACGAGTGGGTGAAGGGAAGATAGAGGCGAAAAAAGAAAAACAATTATATAAAAAAAATAAAAAAAATAAAAAAAATTGTAGTTGTAGAAGGAGAATGTTTGTCTCTATGATGCGCCGTGGTCGCTACAATGCGCGAATCAATTTTTATCATTAGTGTTAATCATCTCCGTTTTAATTTTTTTTTTTTGTTTTAACTCTCAAATTTGTCACTTACGATTTTACAAATAGATTGCAAAGTGAATTAGGCTTTCTTCATCGTTGTGGCTGGCAAGAATCTGGCATTATCCAAACGAACAAAACCACAGTTGAACAGATGTAGAAATATTAACCTAAAAAGCTAATTCAAATACACACGGTTGTTTTTAATTTGGTGCATTAGTTTATTTTTGGTCTCTACAGAATAACCATTTGTTTAAATGTATGATGGAAGACCTCTTTTAGTGGATTTTAAGTGTCAACAATCGAACTTTATTTCTGCTTTACACAAAGTTGGAAGCTTATTTGAGTAATGACGGATTCTTTTAAGCATCAAAACTACTTTTCAGATAAAAGTTCGATGGATAGTTTTAAATTTATTTCGTGACGTAATTTCTTTCGAAGTAGCATTAGTTTTTTTTCTTCTTTCAGTTTCATCGACTCTGTTTGTATATATATTAGATAACTTACTGGTGTTATCTAACTAAATTATAAAATAAATTAATATATTAGATAACTCACTTGTATATATACCCATTTACACAATAAATAAATTCGAATACTTACTTTGTATTTTATCCTTTTTTATAAATTCTAAATCATTTTGTAATTTATATGTATGAAAATTAAATGATATTATTTAAACTATTTTATATTTTTATCTTAATCAAATTTATTACTTTAGTTTGACGATAATTTTTTTCAGGTACATTAGATTGTACTAATTCCTCCAAAACTGTATCATAATTTTCTTTTATTGGTTTTAAGGCTAACTAGAATAAAATTTCATTAATTTTGTCACTTGTCTCTCATTATTTTTTTTTTGTTATAATTTGATATATGTTGGTTTTATATAAAATCAGAAAAAATTCGAGTTTGATCGATTTCAGTTATAGTTTCCTTCGACTGAACTATATTTTACAAGCTTCGTAGTGTTGTCTCTACTCTTAGTTTTTCAGAAAAAGATTTTGTGTGGTAAAATAGTTTGTTTTGTAATTTTAATTTTAAATTTAAACTTTTCATTGTTTTTTAGTTTGGTTCTCGAGAATTGATTTTAGAGGATTGGTTCCTATTGATTTTGGATTCTCTTAAAATTTTAGGATTTTGATTTTCTGTGAAATATTCTGATTCTTTTTTATATATCCGGCTCGCTTGTTTGCTTTGTATCTTTTTTTTTCTTTTTACAGGTAATCACTTTTATTAATAATCATTGTCGAACATAATAATATCACGTAGATACAAAGGACATGCATGATAGATGTGCCAAGCATTAGAGTTAGTTATTGCATATTTGGCTAATGTATCCGCACAGACATTGTGGGATTGTTTCCGATGCTTAAACACTACGCGAGCAAAGCTTTCCGTCCAATCTCGTATTGAAGTATTGTAATGCTTTGTATCCTTCTATGTGTAATATAATAATTTTTCCGACAGAAAATAATAATATGGCTGCTGGTAATACTAATTTAGAAGTTGTTTGGTTCGCTTGGGTTGTAAATTCTTATCTTCTTACATGGGTGTCCATTTCATATACTATATGTTAAAATTTATATTTTGTAGTTGACCAAAAATATCAACAAAATTTTGTAATTTACACCTTAACGACTTTATATGGTAACGAAAATTAGGGTTTAATTCTTGCAATACATTTAGAGGTACTAGTGCACATAACCAATAAGAATTCTTGCAAATTAGGGTTTCATTTTGACCTACTAAAGTGTACATTTAAAATATTAAACATATCATATGAAGTGTTATATATCTTATAATTTTCATTAAAAAAAACCTTATACTATTTTCAGTATTATTGAATCAGCTTTTCTGTTACCCCATCATAAATCAGAAGATTCAAGAAAATCTCTATAGGGGAAAATAATTTTTGATCTGTGGTTGGGGATGAGAAATTGATGTGTTAGAAAGCAGAGTTGAAAGAACACAATTGTGGAGGTTGGTGCAAATTTGTCACTGTCCTAACAACTAAAGCTCTAAAATTATCGTAACCACTAAAAGTGATTTTGATGGGTTTTGAGGATTTTAATGTCGGGAGCAAATTACAGATCAATTTGTTTGCACATTCTGTTTTACAGTTTTTTTTTTTTTTGCAGAATTTGTCGGCAAGATTCTTCTATTATCTGCTTTTTTTTTATATTGTAACCATTTGGCAAATTCCAAAACGTGGAAACTGACGAACGGTTTATACAACGGGTGATGTGTGAGACTAAAGACTGAACACAAGTCTTGTGAACCACAAACACATGACAAACTTTTGTTCAGACATGTTCCGCGTGATCCCACAAGTTCAGAAAAAAAAAGAACAAAGAAAAGAGAATCAAGAATCAAGAATCAAGAAAGTAATAACTGAAAGTGAAATTTCGGTTTATGAGTTTTCGAATCCAAAATTCAAACATAGTTTCGTATGCGTCATGATGAGTCTCTGACGTTGCGATTACTTTCTTTCTCGTTTATTTTTGACCTGTTATTAACCAAATGAACTTGAAATTTTTTTTACCATTTTTTCATGTTTTCCCATTTTGAAAGCAAAATTCCTCTTTAGACATTTATAGCATTCGTAAAGAGTTTACGTCTTCAGCTCTTGAAAAATAATCTCGTCGTATTTATCAAAGATGTTAACATAATAACATACAATTTAGAAAAACCGAAGCTTCTCCATCCATTTATTAAAACCAAATGTTTTTGCTATTCAATCATTTGACTATTCCGTTATTTCAATATTATATTAGGTGAAGTCCATGATTTATTTATCATTATAACAAGAAAAAGTAAACAGTAAAAAATATTAATAATGCAAATTATGGTAGCTCAACAATAAGCAAGCTTACTATAATGGTAAGGACAAGATTCATCAGCAAGGCATAAAGATATTTTGGTTGAACCAAAGCAAGAAGTACCGTAAAAGAGAGTACATACTTCGGTGGATAAACAAACCAAAGAAAGAGGAAATCTTTTTTTATTTTTTTTGGAATTTCGTATTAATCAAACTTATAGTTAGATGAGAATCAAAGCATCTGATAACCTAACCCATCAACAAAAAAACAGAACCTGATTCTGTTTCTGCAAAAAGACATAGAGAAGTGCACTAACACAGTATTTAGTAAAGGAAAATACTCGCCGCGTCCCCTAAGTTCTTGGAAGCTTCTAAAAGTTTTTTACTCGGTCTCACAAAATGCAATTACTTGTCGGTGCTAAAAGGCTTAAAAGCTTCCCCATTGTTGTTTATTGAGTAGCTTTTCACGAACATGATTCATCAGCATGCGGAAGGTTTGTGGGTGCTCTGTTACTGAAGTCAATAGAACAATGACACAAGATGTGATACAGGAGAAACTCTTAAACACAAAACATTACTGAAAACAATTAACAAAAGCTTCAAGACTTCACAAACCATAGTGTCACAGATCCATAGCCTGAGAACCTCTTCTTATTCAACTTCATTGTCTACACCCAACAGTATAGATGGAACTAAAACATTTCACATGGTTGTCTGAAAACAAGGAAACGCAATACATTTACTGTAGTTTTGTCACATTTCTCTGATATCATCGAATCCAAAGCCAGCAAGCTAGAAACAAGCCGAACCTAGCCGACAGAAAAACATTCATCATGAGCATTCCACCAACCAATCTTGAATTCTCATACAAAAGGAAGTCACATGAGTCTGTCACACAACTTCAAAAAAGCCAAAAAGCAGGAACATATAAATCTGATGCATAAAAGTGCAAATAAAGCAAGATCCAATCTGTCATTTAGGATATAAACAGTGCATTAAATGGATACAAGTTCTGATAAGTTCACTAACCACTTTAAGATTAAGCAAACTTTTGGAATGTAAATCAAGCATTAAATAGCAGTAAGAATGTAAAGATGTTCATAAAAACAAACTGCATATAAACTCACTTAACTAACAATCAAAAAAATTTCAAAGTTTACAACTTTTTACAAAAACCCAACAGCTATATTTCAAAGTTTACAACTTTTAAAGAAGCCACTCTCATCGAATTTGTTTTCTATCATTTTTTTGGATAGTAAAAAGTAAAAGAAAACTCATTAATCAAAGAAAATTCTCAATCTTTAACACTAGACACGAATTCGAGTTTGAGCAGACACACTCACGAGATTGTATCAGCTCAATTCGTCGGAAAATGGCGACGGCGGCGGAAGCGGAAAGCTTCTCCTCGACGGCGGAGCAAACATGGAACAGGTCTCCCTGGAGAGAGACAGCCACGTGAGATATGGTGGGCCCATCGTTACTTCTTGAAAAGAAATCGGACGGCTGAGAACAAAGCGGACTATTTCTTTTACAATTTTAATCTTCAGCCGAGTTAAAAAAAAAAAAAAACAAATCGGACGGCTGAGAAGAAAGAAGATTATTCTTCGTATTTATCTGAACCGTGAAAAAATAAATATAATTTAGGTTTTTTATTTTAACCTGGCTAGGGTTTTCGAGCAAAGCATCATCGTTTCACTTTTGTCTTGAGAGACTTGACCAACTATATAAACTCAACTTTTCTCCATCACTATCCGCTGCGGTATCGCCGTGCTGCCCACAATCTCCGACTTCGTCTTTTCGCCATCGTCGTCGTCCTAATTTATCTCTCTTTATCCCAACCCAAAAAACCAAAAATAAAAAAAAACCCCAAAAATCTCTCTTCCTCTTCAATGGCGCAGACTCAGGCTCCTCCGGTTACTGTGGGAGACGGGACGGTGGCTTCTGGCGTCAGCGACGCAGTGAATCACGGTGCTATGTGTTCGCTCTACGTCGGAGATCTGGATTTCAATGTGACTGATTCTCAGCTCTACGACTATTTCACCGAGGTTTGTCAGGTCGTCTCTGTTCGTGTCTGCCGTGACGCTGCCACCAATACTTCTCTTGGATATGGTTACGTCAACTACAGCAACAGCGATGATGGTTTAGTGCCCTAAAGCTTTTCCCTTTTTCTCTGATATTTTTAACAATTCCACATTGTGCTTATGATCTGATTTCGCGAATTTAGAAACCTTTATTTTTGGATAATCTGATGATTTGTTTGTAGGAAAAGTTATGTTTGTTAGCCCAATGTGGAATGTTTCTCTGCCTCTAATTAGAAGTCTTTAGGGATTTGTTACTTTGGTTTGAGTCTCTCTTTGTGTGTTTTGTAATGACAGCGGAAAAGGCACTGAACAAGCTGAACTATTCTAGCCTCAATGGGAAGATGATTCGGATTACTTACTCTTCTCGTGACAATTCTGCTCGTAGAAGTGGGATTGGGAACTTATTTATTAAGGTATTTTCTTTTGAGAAAAATTCTCTAGCAGCTTTGTTATGTTCTGTTTGATGATTTCTTTAACTTTGTTCTCATGTGAAGAATTTGGACAAGTCAGTTGACAACAAGACTCTGCACGAGACGTTCTCAGGGTGTGGGAGTATTGTGTCCTGTAAGGTTGCTACTGATCACATGGGTCAGTCCAAAGGATATGGATTTGTGCAGTTTGAGAGTGAGGATTCAGCTAAAAGCGCTATTGAGAAGCTCAATGGCAAAATGCTGAACGACAAACAGATCTTCGTTGGACCTTTTCTCAAGAAGGAGGAAAGAGAGTCGGCTGCTGACAAGATGAAGTTCACCAATGTTTACGTGAAGAATCTGTCGGAAACGGCAACGGATGATGAGTTGAAGACTACTTTCGGTCAGTACGGTAGTATTTCAAGCGCTGTGGTTATGAGGGACGGAGATGGCAGATCCAGGTGTTTTGGATTTGTTAACTTCGAGAATGCTGAAGATGCAGCTCGTGCTGTTGAGGCTCTCAACGGAAAGAAGTTTGATGACAAGGAGTGGTATGTAGGTAAAGCTCAGAAGAAATCCGAGAGGGAACTTGAGTTGAGCAGAAGATATGAACAAGGCGCAAGGGAGACGGGAAACAAATTCGATGGGTTGAATTTGTATGTTAAAAACCTTGACGATACGGTCACGGATGAAAAGTTGCGTGAGCTGTTTTCTGATTTTGGTACAATTACTTCCTGCAAGGTCAGTATTGGTTGGCTTTGCACATACATACAAACCATGAGAGATTTCAATTCTCTGTCTCTTGTTTGTTCTGAATCTCTCTCTTTTTAAAAACAAACAGGTTATGCGAGACCCTAGTGGTACTAGCAAAGGATCAGGATTTGTTGCCTTCTCTGCTGCCAGTGAAGCTTCTAGAGTCGTAAGATAACTTATCTTGTGGTCAGACATTGCTAACCTGTTATCAGTCTCTATTACCGCTCTTTATGTATATGCTTTTGGGGTCTTTTGCAGTTGAACGAGATGAATGGTAAAATGGTTAGTGGCAAACCATTGTATGTCGCTCTTGCTCAAAGGAAGGAAGAAAGAAGGGCTAAGCTGCAGGTAAATACTTCCCACCATCAATAGAGATGGTTAGTGGCAAACCATTGTTCTAAGTCACTTATGGTCTTGTTTTAGGCACAATTTTCTCAGATGAGACCTGCCTTTATCCCTGGTGTGGGTCCTCGTATGCCTTTATTCCCAGGTGGTGCTCCAGGTCTTGGACAACAGATCTTTTACGGTCAAGGGCCTCCACCAATCATGCCTCACCAGGTAACCACTTGTTTTCTAAGCTTAGGTTTGTGTTAATTAGAAATCAACCACGGCTCATCTGATTTACTTAAAACTCTGTGATAGGCTGGATTTGGATATCAGCCTCAGATGGTTCCTGGGATGAGGCCAGGCTTTTTCGGCCCTATGATGCAGCCAGGTCAGCAAGGTCCACGACCAGGTGGAAGACGGTCAGGTGATGGACCCATGCGCCATCAGCCTCAGCAACCAATGCCCTTTATGCAGCCACAGGTTAGTTAGTGCTTAGATACAAGAAAAAGAAACATGGCACAAGATGATTCTATAAACCTTTGCTTTACTTTCTTTCTCTCTTCTAGATGATGCCAAGAGGACGCGGATACCGTTACCCTCCTGGTAGAAACATGCCCGACGGTCCAATGCCAGGAGGAATGGTTCCACTTGCTTATGACGTAAATGGAATGCCACTTGGTCAGCCTCTGTCCGCTGGTGCATTGGCTTCTTCACTTGCTCAAGCCTCACCTGCACAGCAGAGAACAGTAAGTCTCGCTCAGTGTATAGTCTTTTGAATCGAGTTGTGGTCTTGGAGAAGAGTGAGTTCACTTACATTATCTGTTTTCTTTTGGGTTTGTGTAGCTTCTTGGTGAGAGTCTATACCCATTAGTGGACCAGATAGAGCACGAGAACGCGGCCAAAGTGACCGGTATGCTTCTGGAGATGGATCAGACTGAAGTTTTGCATCTGCTCGAGTCACCGGAAGCTCTAAATGCCAAAGTTTCAGAGGCATTAGATGTGTTGAGAAACGTGAATCAGCCAACACAGGTGAGTGAAGGCAAGAGTGGAAGCCCAAGTGATCTCTTGGCTTCACTTTCCATTAATGATCACTTATGAGGAGCTTTTGTCGGAGTTCCACATTAACTCTCTTTCTCTCTCTCTCTCTCTCTCTCTCTCTCTCTCTGATTGACTAAATTTTTGCGGGAATTGTTTTGCGTTCTAGACTTTTGCTCGATACGATGGTTGTTTTTGTTTTGACTTAAAAACTTAAAAATGATGTTTTGTTTTGGTTGGAAAATCTTTTAGTATTGCAAATTTGCGACTATTGAAAGTCTTTAATGATTCTCTTTGGAAAAATTGTTTGCTAACAATCACACTAAAAAGCAACATCTCTGTTCACTTGACAACTGTGTTGGAGCTTGTTGAGGTGCTATTGTCATGAGGTTCTCTATGAACATTCATCATCTGAAGCTGTAGAACGTATTCAAGATCACAGATCACATATGACATGCTTGGCCTCTCTCTGCCTGTACTCTTCAGACATTTCTCCGTGATCTCCAAGTATTTCCTCAGACAAGTCGGCTTGATTTGCCCTGTCAGTGTCGGATCCATGATCTCATATATCTTCCCTTTGGATTTGCGGAACATCGCCCACACTGCAAGATTCGCTTCCCCGTTAGGAAGATCATGGTCGAGAGCTGGTCTTGCGCACAAGACCTCGAGGAGAACAACTCCGAACGCGTACACATCTGATTTCTCTGTCAAGATGTGTGTCTGAACATACTCTGGATCGAGGTAGCCAAATGTTCCTTTGACGTTACTGTTGGTATTGCAAGGATCTTGATTACGAACCGCAAGTTTCGAGAGCCCAAAGTCCGCAACTTTGGCTACGGTGTTCTCGTCTAGTAATATGTTTGTGGATTTAACATCTCTGTGAATGATTGCTTCTTCTGAGCCACTGTGGAGATAATGCAACCCTCTTGCTGCTCCGATGCAAATCTCCAGTCTCTCTTTCCATGTCAATGAAGGAAACTCCGAGCCGTATAGATGTTGCTTAAGTGTACCTTTCTCCATAAACTCGTAGACAAGGATCATCTCCGAGTGAGTATCGCAGTAACCCTTTAGAGAAACAAGGTGCCTGTGTCGGATTCTTGACAAGATTCGAATCTCTGTCTGAAACTCCAAGATCCCTTGTCCTGAACCGGTCTTACCTCTCTTGATAGCCACTTTGCTTCCATCTGAAAGAATGGCTTCGTAAACATCACCAAACCCTCCTTTCCCAATCAACCACTGCTTGTCGAAATTGTTTGTAGCTCTCAGAATGTCTGTGAAGGGAATCTTCAAGCCTAAGTTGTGCTTAGAACTCTCATTTCTGTACAATGTCAAAGGAGACCATTCAGTGATCTCAACGCTCGACTTCTTATTCTTCTTTGATCTCCACCTTCGCTTCAAGCAGTTTATAAACAACAAAGTCAAGACCAGACCCAACGTAGCTGAAAAGCAACCAGCAATGATGTAAACCCAATAACTAATTCCATCTGAAGAGACTTTCAAAAACTCCATCACTTCCACACCATTCAGAAAACCAGCATCCTTAGAGGAATCCTTAGTACCTATACTAACATTCAAGAATCCAGAGCCATCAGAGACATTCACGACATCGATGTAAAAAGGAGTCACCAACATTTGCAGCTGTGAAGGCTTTACATCTATTCGCCATTGTCCGTTTACATAGAGATAGAAATCGGAGTCAGGGTTTTGTGACTTGTTGCTCAAGACATCACACAAGTGAACCCTAATGAAGTGTCTAGAGTTACTTTCCACCTTAAACGACCAAGTAACATTCATCAACCCCACTGTCTGCGTGTTACGTCTCATTGCTTTAGCTGTCTGGTAGACAACATCAGGAGCAGTGAATGACGTCGCTGATGCTGACCCTGACACGTAGTTAGGCTTTTGCGTTGATGAAATGTTCCTCGCGGAGTCTTTCCCGTAGAGAAAGCCATCGTCTAATGACCACGTGCGTCCCAAGGTATCGTTTTCTGGAGTGATTCTCTCGCCTCCAACGTTTAACCTGTAAAGCGTATGCAGATTCTTGTCGGACTCTGAAGGAATTGTGAGGTCATTAGGTGCAGAGAACACTTCGATGGCGTTGATGAAAGCCACGGATTTACGATTTGGCACGAATAGGAGTTCGAACACCGGCGAGTTAATCATCAGGAGAAACTCCTCAACTCGTGGGGTCTCATTGAAGTTCTGAAGAGAGTAACTAGTAAAGTGATGAGTAGAACCAGAAGTAGCAGAGACAGTGAAGCGAGCAGTTAAAAGATCTGTCTGAGAAGAGCTAACAGAGAAATGCAGACGTACAAAGTTTAGACCAACAGAATCGAGTTGGAACGTGTAAGAAGAAGGGCGTTTGAATATCCTGACAGCCTCGTAGATTCCGGGTCCAGATTGGTTTGTGGCAATAGTTCCTTTCTTGGAGAAGGAAACATAGTTACTACCGGAGGACATATCTCCGACGAACGTCCGGTTACCATACGTGACATCAGAATCTGATCCACAGTTGACGTAAAACCTGTCGGGACGAGAATATGCAGAAAGAGTGAGACGAGGAAGATGAAGGAGAACTATCATTATAATCTTCACAAAGTGAGAAACAGAGTCACGGAAACAGAGATTCTCCATGGCTTTCATGGGGAGAGAAAGAGAGAGAGTGAATAGTGAAAGTCAAGAAGCTTGAGGAGGAAGAAATGTTGGGATTATAAATGTCATCCCTGATTTGCAGCATCGACATTACTTTGTGTATCAACTATAATTACTGTGTATCTCCTCTCTTTGGGAAACTAAGATGAATTGCCTCCAGATTACTATATATGTTTGTATACAAACCTTTATTGTGAAATATATGCAGAGATCCTTTCATCATCTCTGTTCTTGTGTGACAAAGAAGATGAGTAGCATCCTTAAGCTGCAAGTACTGTTCTATGTTGATATCTTTAGGCTCTTCCATTTTGAACCTGTAACATCCCGAAATAGAAATCCTAAACATTTATTTAGTTCTCATGACGACTTGTAGTGACCATTCCATTAATGAAAATGCCAAAAAAAGAAAGGTAAGTTATTGCAAAAAATATTATTGCCTTTCTTGTTTTGATGCTTTGATTGGGACCATAACTATCATCACCTAAGTGTCGTAAGCCTGTTCGATTCAGAAACTTCAGTAACTGGATAAGAAAAAACGTGAGCAAAACTACACGTTCTGGAAATCTGCAGCAACGTCTTGCTGAAGAACAGGATCTGTCCGAACTACTTATGGTCATTGTCGCTGTCTCGCTGACCTTGAGACAACCGGCATGCATAGGGTAAGGGGTGAGTTATTGAAATTGCAGCTAAGGATCAAGGTGGTGGTGAAAACAGCATAGGGAAATTCTCTAGAAAGCAATCATAAAATTATTTCTTTTCTTTTTTTCTATTTACAAAGAAAGGAACAAAATTCTGTAAAAAAAAATAGAGGTAAAACGTTTCAGAATCCGGTGGCAAAAGTCTGAAAAAAGAAGCAATCGAAAAAATGAAATGTTGAGGTTAAACGTTTGCTATTGATGATTTTAGACCAAGTTGTGTAAGATATGTGGAATTTATATGATGTTAATATACATAAATGACAAAATCAACTTATACGAGTGAAATAGATTTTGTCAAGTCTTGTTTAAGAAGTTAAGTATGATAAATCTGTCGAATTGTCCGATATTTAGAGTTATTCTTATTCATGTAGAAGATTATTAGAACTGTTTTTGAACAAATCGCTTTGACCAATATTTTGGTGGCTTTTACGAGTAATTTAACTGCTGTAAATGATTGGATCTTGAAATAGTTGGATTCTTTGTTATGAGTACTATAAGATAGTATATTCATATGTTAAAAACAAAGTTTATTTGAATGGTAAATATAATTCTAAAGTAAGTGATTTAGAAAATTTATGAAACTTCAAAATTGGCTAAATGTAAAAACTAGCAAATACCCACATTAGATATTTGGATTTGGATTTTTTAATTGGACATTATACTCATTATTTTATTCTTATATACCTAATTTATGATAATTTTTATGTTTGTTTAAATACAAATAACAATTCCATTAAATATATATTACTATTTTGTTTGAGACAAAAACATATATTTTGTTTAAAGTTAACAGTATTCGAAAGATGAGTAATAGAAGAATTTAGATCTCCATTAATGACAATTGATATGTGATTTAACTCTCCATTATGGCTTCATGTCCGTTTCGTCTTTTGAAGACATAAATGAGATTGTGCAAACTCAGTTCATAGATATAATCCAAAAGGTTTCATTTTCATTGAACTTAATGTGCCACAACACGGGTTTGTTCATATAGAGACGAAGCTAAATTAGCCAAATTGCTGACCCACATATTGGCTTCTCGAGGAATGAAACAAAAATAGTTGACTGAAAGAGTTAATTTGAAGAGAGATTTGATGTCCGAACAGACACCATAGAGTTTCGAAAAGCAAGACTTGCGATTTACTTGCAGAATTAGTTGTTAGGAGCTGGATTTGCAGCCGGATTTGCAGCTGAGATTGTGATGTCCTTGATGTGGCGCCTTGTCAATTAAATCATGGATTGGAGTGATTTTTACTATTAACGGAGAATTGATCTAGGAGATATATTGACAAGAGAGAAAAAATCCAGAAATTAGTTAATTGTTGAGTAGAGAGTAACTAGCCTCGATCAGTAAATAAACCCCACACCATTTCTGACCAGAAATTTTGTAGAAATACAAATTATTAAAACAACAATTTTTCATTAAATTAAAAATTTCTAACTTTTTGTTCTTGAGTTGAGAGTATAATATAAATAATAAATCAGTTTTATATGTTGATGAATAGTCAAGATGTAGTTTTAATTTGATTGCATTAAAACTATCACACTACATTAACTAAAGAATTAAGGAAAGAGTATTTCACATTCACACAATTTATTCATCTGATATTGATATCTATTATTGTAAATTTTTATTATGTTTTTATCATTATATAAAGCATTATTCAATTAGGCCGTATATTGTATAAATCTTGGTCTTACACTTTGTAACATCAAACTCTTTATCAAATCCAAAAACAACAACTTTCGATTCCAAATTGCATATTTATCTAACTTATCATTGTCAAAGTCTTCAATCTAATTAAGTATATATTGCTATAATTAAGATTTAGCCGCATTCACGAAGCTACATAAACAAAAGCTCTAAAAGAGAACTTACAAGAGAATTTGGCAAGGAAAATTAACTAAAGACCAAGTAGATTGAAGTGACACTAATTTGCGACTTGTGAGTGAGCCTCTTAGAGATAGAAAACAAGTTTTGGACTAATTCATATACAAAGACTGCTCACCTAAAATTTAGTTGCCTAATTACATCTTTAATTGGACCCATTATGAAGTCCTTTCTAAACAAAGAAGACGTATGCTTGTCACTGAAGTGATTAATAAATAGTATGTTTTAAGGGATAAAATTAAGCCACTGTTAGCGAAGGCTCCTTTCATAACGAGAAGAGTCTCCTACACAAACAGAAAACTTACAAAGGAAAAACAAACAATCATTCCATATACATATTAAAATGGATTCTGGTTTTTTTATAATGGTGAAATGAATAACTGTTGTGAAAATGAAATGTTAAAAAGGTTATTAACATTGGTTAAAATTATGTATAGTAATTAGTCACACAATACTCCCATAATCGGTGATCCAATCATGTTTTCGGGAAAGTTCAATTGATGAATAAGCCCCAAACACAAAAGTATCGATTTACGAGAATTTGTTGACAGCTACTAATTTGTTGTTGGATTAATCAAAAATAGAATGAAAAAGAAAGAGTTTCTTTTGTCCGACAATTCCATTTAAAAAAGAAACCAAGCTTATTCGTCTTAAGATAGAGATGGTAAGGTAAAGTGGTAAACTACAAAAGCACTTCTAAAAGTTGATTAGATTGCACACTTAACTCAATTAATTATTCATTAAGCATAAAGCATTAGTTAATTACTAATCACTCTTTCAATAAAAGAACAAAAAGAGGATTAATAGTAAAATATAAGCTTAAGGTTTTAAAATATTAGAACTCCAAGGTCCATTTGGAGTACTAATTAACAAATAAACTATCTCAGCTTAAAATTTTTAAATATTAGAACTCCAAGGTCCATAAAATTCATAAACATGTTTGTTTACCTTTACATTAATTTATTTTTTCTGTTAATATTAATATAAGCGATTTAATTAATCTCGTACGATCCAACGTTCATTAAGCGTACGTGGCCCATTTTGATCAGATCCTACCCGACACATCCTCTCACTCTCTCACTCTACAGTCTCTCTCTCTCTCTCTCTCTACAGTTGTTTTCGAGTAATCTTAACTTTGCCAAACAGTCCCTTTTCTTCCTTAACTTTTCATTTGTCACAATACCTTCTCTTTCTATTTCTTTGTCCTCTTCAATCTCTTCTTCCTTTGTCTTCTCTGTTATTAATCTCCATTGTTGTTTCCTCCAGACGATCGGAGTGTGATGTGAGTGTATTTCGATTTAAGGTGAGGAAAGTTTTGTTTTTTTCTGTTGGTTTTAGGAACTTTTTTTGTTTTTTTTCCAAATCTTCTTAATGTGGCTGAAAAAAATCTAACTTTATTGATTCGTCATGTGTTTCTATTAAAGTCTTCACCTTTTATGAACTTTTTTTTGTGTGTGAGTATATAGTGCATGTAGAAGCCATTGATTGAGCTTTATCTTTATGCATTTAGGAAGATATGTTATTCTAATTCGGGATTCTTTTGTTTTGTTCTTCAATCTCAATCTGGATTTTTGAGGTCGCATTCACTTGTAAATGTGGGTCCATATTTGAGAAATGTGGGATCGGAGAATTCATACAAAAAAACAAAAATCTGGACTTTTGTTTTCCTTCTTATGAGTTATGCAAATGAGTTTGTAAAAAGTCTTTCTTTATGGTATAGGATATTTTCAAAAGATTCAAGAGTAGTTTTGTGGCTTGTGTGAGGTGACAGATGGACCATAAAGCATGGCCTTGGAAGAAGAAATCAATGGAGAAAACCCTTGTGGAAAGCAATGGCATTTCCTCCAATGGAGAGGTAAGTAGATAGATATTGATGAATAACATTGTGTTTTGTTGTTAGGTTGGAAAATGGATCTCATTTATGTATCTGCTAGAAAGATGTCTCTTTGGTTAGTACTTAAGTACCCAGAGTGTGTTCTGTCTGAGTTTCAAGTGTCGTTTTCACTCTTTCTTCCCACTAGACTGGGTTTTGCTTATCCTTCTTTGTTTGAGATCTTCTTAGGTTTTGTCTCAGCTTAAACTTTGCTGTAGTTGCTAATCATGAGCTTGATATTTTTCTTGAAATAAGATTGAGAAGCTTGTTGCTGACAAGATAGAGCTGGAGAATCGTCTTAAAAGTCTAAATGATAAGCTTGCCACTGTCGAAGCTGAGAGCAATAAGCATAAGACTGAGACACAAGAAGCAATTATTGGTAACTTCACTGAATCTTCCTCGATTTTTTTCCTCTTCACAAGTCTCACGTAGCTTCCTGTTCCATTTGTGTTAACAGGATGGGAGAAGACGAAAGCTGAATCAGCATCTCTCAAGAAGAAGTTAGAAGAAGCTTTGAATGAGAAACACAGGAGCGACGAGAGGTCGAGTCACACGGATGCTGGTCTAAAAGAATGTATGCAGCAGCTTCGGTTTGTTCGGGACGAGCAGGAGCAAAGGATGCATGATGCTTTGACAAAAGCATCACAAGAGTACGAACGAAGATTGAATGTTCTAAAGACCGAAACGGCAGATACCAGTAAGAAACTTGCAGAAGCAGAAGGCGAGAACACTCAACTCTCAAAGGCTTTGTTAGCAAAGAACAGAACTGTTGAAGATTTAAACAGAGAGAGGGATCGTGTTGATGCTGACTTCAATGCTTTGGTGAGTAGCTTAGAGTCGAAGGAAAAAGAAAACGTTTCGCTGAGATATGAAGTCCGTGTGCTGGAGAAAGAGCTCGAGCTTCGGAATGAAGAGAGAGAGTTTAGCCGTCGAACCGCTGAAGCATCGCATAAACTTCACTTAGAGAATGTGAAGAAAGTTGCAAAGCTAGAAGCAGAGTGTCAAAGGTTACGTATACTTGTCAGGAAACGGTTACCTGGACCTGCTGCTCTGTCGAAAATGAGAAATGAAGTGGAGATGTTGGGAAGGAGAAGAGTCAATGGAAGCCCTAACGGCGCGATGATTGATTCCGAGAAGATAAATAACCTCACTGAGCAGTTATGCTTACTGGAAGAAGAGAACAAGACTTTGAGGGATGCCTTAAACAAGAAAGTCAGTGAGCTTCAGTTCTCAAGAAATATGTATTCTCGAACAGCTTCTAGGCTACTAGAATACGAGTCTCACCTCGAAGAGTCTTCTAAAGGCACAAACATTGAGCCAAGCCGGAGCAGCAATGTGTCGCGCGAAATCTCTCTTGCATCGTTATCAGAGTTTGACAATGATGACAAAGTTAGCTGTTCTGATTCTTGGGCTTCTGCTTTGCTTTCAGAGCTGGAGAATTTCAAGAACAAGAAGCAAATGGGCTCGAGTTTGGTTAGGACCCCTAAAGCTTCAGAGATGAAACTAATGGATGACTTTGCTGAAATGGAGAAGCTTGCAATGGTTACAAGTACAATGGATAACCGACCTGGAAGTTCTCCGATCTTCTCTTCTGATTCCATTTCAGCTACTGGTCCGGTAGAGAACGAATCTAATGAAGATTCATCAGAGGCAACGAAAACTCCTGGCGCATCTCCACAAGATATCAAGTCAGATTCAACGAGCAAATTACCTCAATCTCTTGGTATTGTCTTGAAAGCGATTACTGAACACAAGCGCATTACGCAGAGGAACACTGATGAAGTACTTGAAGATATCAGACAAGCTTTGTCAGGTGTAAAACAGACCGAGACTCTCACTGAGGAGGGTGCACCAGACACAGAGTGTGATATCAGCATGTCGATTCGCAGAATCGTTGCAATTATCGAAGGAGTCAGCATAAAAGATGAGAGGCATGTCTCACACGGAGAATCAGAAAAGCTTTCAGGATACACTGCTCGTGTCTTGCAATGGAAAACAACAGAGCTAAGTAGTGTATTGCAGCGCTTTCTTCAGACGTGTTACGATCTAATAGACAGAAAAGCAGACATGAAGAAGTTTGCAGAAGAGTTAAGCTCTATACTGGAATGGATGGTAAACCACTGTTTTTCTCTGCAAGATGTTTCAAGCATGAGAGAAGAGATCAAGAAGCAGTTCGAATGGGATGAGTCACGGAGTGGAAGCGAAGTTAGTATTGGAATACTTGGTCAGGTTTCAGAAGCTGATAAGCTCAAGACAGTTGATGTTTCCTCTTTCGCTTGCAAGGATCAGTTGATCGAAGACAAACCTATCAATCACAAGCTACCAAGCAAAATGGTTGAAGAAGAGGCAAAGGACAAGACAGCAAGGTAAATGAGACTGCTTGAACACTTCGATCAATCGTATATTTATCTCTGATGCATCCAATGGCTTTATTGTTGCAGTGCTTCAGCAAATGAGCTCAAGCTGGACGAAAAACAAAACATGCGAACTGTAAGTAACCAGCACAAGATCAAATCCTTGACAAATGAGAGGTTGATTTTCTTCTGTGTTTGATGATTCAGGAATTGGAGATCACTGCTGCTTCAGAAAAATTAGCCGAGTGTCAAGAGACGATTCTCAACCTGGGAAAGCAGCTCAAAGCATTGACTAACCCAAACGAAACAGCTTCACTTTCAGACAAACTCACACCTGACCTCTCCGACAAATCAAACAACCTAGCTACTGCACAACCTTCACAAGAGACAAAACCAGAGAAGAGACTGACCACGCAGAGATCATCTCTTTTGGAGCAGATGAAGGCAGAAGATCACGACCAGAAACCTCAACCAGCAGATAAAAACGGAAAAGGAGGCAGTTCTGTTTACAATGAAACCATTGAGGCATTGGAACAGATTCTTCTCTCAGACCAAAAAAACAAAGGCTCTGAATCAAACTGCTTCGCCATTGTTCCTCAGAAAAAGAGCGGCGGAGTTAAAAGCCTCTGGAGAAAGCTGTTGGGGAGGAAGAAGAAAAGTAAGAGCAAGAAAATTCCTAATCCATTTGCCATCTAAGAAGATGGTATCATCTAGACTATCATAATCTAATACCTTAATCATGTTTTTCTTATGTTATCCGTCCTAAGAAAACTAAACTGTCATTTTTCGTAGAATTTTTGGCAGTATATATATAAATCTCCACGTAGATTACCCAATGAGATAATCATCCTGTTTCATTTCACTTCTAGTCTCAGAAAAGATACAGTCAATAATCTTTGGCCCAATGAATCTATCTTTCGCAAGGGTTTATGTAAATCTCAAATGTAGACAACGAATGCAAAGACCAGTCGATTCCACGTCATGTCAAGTCTCGGAAAAAACATCTCAATCTCTGTACAGAACAAAGTTGGAGATGTCGTTTAGTCCAGCTTCCTTGTAGCATTGAGCAACCCGTTCCAGTGACTCGTCCCATGTCCCATCAAGTGACGCTAGATCCAGTAACAACCCAGCCTCGTCGTAAGATGCCTGATAGTTACGAGTTCTGTTTCAATCTCTTGTATCCAAATGCATGATATGAGTATAAAAGCTAAGAACGAACCTGGGCCCTTGGCTTTCCCCTGGCTATATCTCGTTGTCGTCCTTCTCCTGTAACTTTTTCTTTGTACTGCACAATTTGTTCTTCTCCACAATCTGCTATTCGAGCAATTTCCTGTGCAACCATTTCATATATTCAACACTTTTCCGTCTTCCCTTTCCGTTACCGGAAATGGTTTGACGACATTCAAGGAATTGTACCTCGTATCTGCATCCTAAGGTCCACCACGAAGATTTCAAAGCACCCCTAGCCGCGTCTTTCGCTTCATCGCAACGCCCAAGTCTACATAACCATAGAGGTCTTAGAGTTTTCTAAAAAAGGCATACGCATCTGTATGTAGATACATTGACATTGAAAAAAGAAGGCTGGTGAGAGAGGATTATACGAACTTCAGCAAAACCTTTGCATTGAAAGCAAAAGGCCGAGCAAAACCGGGAAAGTTTCCTCTCTTGGTATAAAACTCGGCAGCCACCAAAGCTGAAACCTTGTATTAGTAGCACATGAAGATAGTTAAAAAAGAAAATACAAAAAACACAAGTGGACTACAAGAGGATAGATGTTGTTACTAGCCTTACATGGTCTCCATTCTCAATATGTCGAATAACTTTGCGTTCTAGAGAATCTGGAAACAGTCCAACCTGAATAACATAGAGCTAATAATAATCCCAGCTACCACACCGCCGAAAAAGAGTCTGATATTAAAACGTTCAATATATGTACCTTTCGTAAAAGATAGAGATCTAAATCCATCAGTTCCGATCTGGCAAAGTCACCCTTAATGTAAAGTCTCTTCCCAGCTTCACCTGCAGCGTCGAAGATTTCTTGACTGGACTCTTCGGGTTTAGAGATATCTTCTTCCACCAATATTCTGTGAATGAACTGATCAACCTGAATGGTTGGCCAATGAAGTCGGATAATGAGAATGAACAGCCAGCAAAAAGAAAATGCAAAACAGAAATGACCCTAGCTCAACGAATCTCATTACATTATTGGCTAAAAACCAAACCCCATGTTTCTGAACTTCCACCACAGGCATCTCCGTACTGCAAACACCAGAAACAATACTACGATCTCAAAGAAGAAACAGAAGAGAAGCTCGAAGAAACAACAATAGAAATGAGCCCCTGACCTAGGACGAGCTGTTGGCCACCGTAGTAGAGCAATTGAAGAACCTGAAAATGAAAAGATAAGTCACACAAAATCTCACAGCTCCAAATGTGTATGAAACTCAGATGAAAACTTATGTACAGGTCCATAATCATACCAGGGCTCATCCTAACCAATGGAATAGCAAGAGGCAACAAGCCTTGCTTGGCACCTGGAGAAACTATGGATTTGCCTGATGCAACATCACAAGCCAAGTCACACTAGTTCCGAGAAATTTACACACAAAATTACTTCGATCAACCAAGTCAATGTAAAGATTGATCCACCTCTAGCTTTGAATATGTTCAGAAGCTCAGTTAGATGCTTAGGAGGCTGAGCTTTAGCTACGTCCTTGATGAAACATTCATGGTCTGCAAAACGAAAAAAAATCACCACATGTCATTTTTCAACTCATCGGTGTTTCAGTTCAACTTCAGCTCCATAACAATCGAATCATACATTCGTAATCCGATCTCGATCATCATTTCCACAAGTTGAAATGAAAAAAAAGCGGAAATGTGAATTATATAAGAAGAGAAAAATACAATCACCAGATAACTTAGAAGAAGAAGAAGAGCCAAAGGATCTAGCGGCGAAGTTTCTGCGAATACGAAGTATCATTCCTCGATTCCGTCCGTTAACCACCGCGCCGCAATACATCTTCAGGTTTTCCGATCGCCGTAATGTTCCTCTTCCGATGTGATGATTCAGGAAAAACGCAAACGAGAAACTGAGGAAAACAAAAACCCCAAAAATAAAGCCCAGAATTAGGGTTTAAAGGCCCATTTAAAGCCCAGTAACGTCACAAACGGTTTCTTTCTGTAACGTAACTGAAAAACAGAAGCCGTCGTCGAGGATGATCACCGGAGAAATACTTTTCCGATGTACAGTAGGTATTTCAAATCGATCTGCCACGTCGCTATTTTCCCACCAACTTCAATTTTTTATATATTTATATTTTTAATTAAGAAAAAAAGTTTCTAATTTTCACGTTTCCCGATTCAAAACAACTGTTAATGTTCTTTAAAAGTTTCTGGACAAACTCAACTAATCTGAAGAAGATAGAAAATAAAAATAAAAATAAAAATTGAAGATAATTTTAGGGTTTATACGACCCGCCAAATTACTTCTCTCCTTTGCGACATTTCCGATTCGCGACCCGGATCCTGACCCGAACCCGCATTTTCCTCGGTTCCGATCTGGTTCCTTGACAATGGCGTCGGGAGCTTCGCCTTCTTCTTCGGCGACCAGATCGGAGCCGCGAAAGGACTCTACGGTGCGTCATCTCACTCCAACATAAACAATCTCTCAATTCAGCTCCTCGAGTTTCTCGAAATAGAAAGCTTTCTCTTTGTGCTATTTCGAAGCATTTGACTATTCTTCGCTTGTGTTTGACTGAAACGATAACGAAATCTTGTCTTTGCTTCCTACTCTCGCTCGTATCTGGATCTAGAGAGTAGAGAGATAACTGCATTTTTGAGCTAAAAGTTTTTGTTTTTGGGATTCGAGAGAAAACCATTTTGCTTCAGATGATAGTTTCAGTCTCTCATTGAACACTTTTGAAAATGAGTGTAAATGAACTTCATTTTTGATGTCTTTCTGTTGAGAATATGTTAGATACCAATTCTGAGGTTTCTCTTGTCACATTGTAGACATCTCAGCCCGAGGAGAGAGCTCCAGCTTCTAAGGAAGTAACATCAGTGATAGATTCGCTCAAGAAGAAACTTGCAGCTGATCGGTGTATATCAATAAAGGTCAGATATTTGTCATTGTTTAGTTTTGATTCGTACGTCTTTTGTGGCTTCTGTATCTGATTGCTAGAATTTGGTGATTTCAGAAAAGAATTGATGAAAACAAGAAAAACTTGTCCGGCATTACTCATAGCTTTATGAGGTCGTCAATGGAAAGAGGAGGTGGCTGTAAAGACGGTAGTGATCTCTTAGTTAAGAGGCAAAGAGATTCGCACGGTATGAAAAGCGGAATCGATGCAAGTGATGCGGATAAGAATAGCCATAGCTTCTTGGAAGATGGACATGCTAACTTAACGATGGTTCAAGGATCTAGTGTCCCTGTTAAAATTTCCTTGCGCCCAATCAAAATGCCTGATATCAAGCGTTTGTCACCTTATACAACATGGGTTTTTCTGGATAGGTATGTTGAGTGTTGACGTTAACGTCGCATGAATAAAGTATTCTACTTGAAAACGCATGCCCATGAGGTGTATCTCAACAGTTACAACTGATGCAGGAATCAAAGAATGACTGAAGACCAGTCTGTAGTGGGTCGAAGGAGAATTTATTATGATCAAACTGGTGGGGAAGCACTCATTTGCAGTGATAGTGAAGAGGAGGCTATTGACGAGGAAGAAGATAAGAGAGATTTTGTGGAGCCTGAAGATTTTATTATTCGGTCGGTACAAATAAAATCGGTCTAGTCCCTTCGTCATTGCATTTTTGTCAGTGTGAACCTCTCGCCTGCTATGTTCATTGTTATGCTTTTCTCATTCTCACTTATATAGCTGGACTAACTTTCCCTTTTGTTTCTTCAGCATGACCCTTGACCAACTAGGCGCTTCAGACTCTGTCTTGAAGGAGATAGCAAGTTTCTTGTCGAGAAGTTCTAGTGAAATAAAGGTATCAACGACTTTTTCTCTCTGTCTATTGCCGGTATGAACAATCACGTCCAATTTTCTTTTAGAATCCATGGAACTTCAATTGTAGGATTTGAAAACAGAGTGAGTGATGCATCGTTTAAGGAAATCCAATTAGTTTTGTTCCAGCCTTTTCCCAATTGGCATTCTGCAGAGATATGAACACCGAACATCTTATACAGGCAAGATATGAAGTGCTTGTGAAGGAAAAAGAAGTATCAGAGAGTGGCGATAATCAAGCAGAGAGCTCTCTACTCAACAAAGATATGGATGGAGCATTAGATTCTTTCGACAACCTGTTCTGCCGTAGATGCCTTGTTAGTCCACTTGATTTCTCAGACTAAACTACTTGACGTTCTAGCAATAATTTGACTCTCTTTTTTTTTTCTTTTTTTTAAACTTTGTTATGCGTCTATGCAGGTATTTGATTGCCGGCTGCACGGGTGTTCACAGGATCTTATATTTCCCGTGAGTTAGTACCAACTGATAAATCTTATTTGTAACTTTATTGTTACTTATTTTTATTTTGTGGATGTTTAGGCTGAGAAACCAGCTCCATGGACTCCTCCGGTTGATGAAAATTTAACCTGTGGCGCCAACTGCTATAAAACGGTAAGTTTGTATTATTCAGGTAGCTAAGTTCATATCCTACAAAGACTGACTTGTTGATGAAAATAAATTGTTTTCATTCTATCAGCTCCTCAGGTCTAAAAGAATTCCGGCAAATGGCACCATTGAAGAGAAAACTGGCACTTCATCAGATGGTGCGGGTACTAAAACAACATCCAAGAAGTTATCCAGCAAACCTAATAGGAGAAAAGCAAAGACCTTCCCAAGTGAAAGTGCATCCTCTAATGAAAAATGCACGCCAGAAACAAGTGACTCAGAGAACGGAGTTCAGCAGGATACCAATTCCGATAAAGTTTCATCATCACCAAAGGTGAAAGCTAGTGGGAGACGTGGAGGTCGTAAGAGGAACAACAACCGAGTTGCTGAGCGAGTTTCTCGTAGGAATCAGAAGAGGCAAAAGAAGACAGAAGCCTCAGATACTGATTCCATCGCCACTGGAAGTCGTTCACCAAGCGATGCGAAACATAAAGAAAATGAAGATGCTACTTCCTCTTCTCAGAAGCATGTAAAATCCGGGAACTCTAAAAATTCGAGAAAGAATGACACTTCTGTTGAAGACTCTAAGAATTCTGTAAAGAGTGACGATCCTGTTTCTCAGTTAATTGGGGTTGCATCTGAACCGTGTAGCGATGAAAATTTAAGGAAAGAAGAGTTTGTGGGAGAAAATGTATGTCAAGGAGGATTGGCTGAAAATAAATCGTGGAGACCACTTGAGAAAAGCCTTTTCCAAAAAGGTGTTGAGATTTTTGGAATGAATAGGTGAGTAACAGATGCTTTCAGTAATAAGTGAGGTTTTATCAATATGTGTGATATAATCATAACAATTATCATAACAATTATTTGTTTCTTGGCAGCTGCATGATTGCTAGAAACCTTTTGTGTGGTTTCAAGTCGTGTTGGGAGGTTTTCCAATACATGACTTGCCCGGAAAATAAAGCTTCCTTCTTCGGAGGTGATGCATTGAATCCCGATGGCTCTTCCAAGTTCGATATCAATGGAAATATGGTATAATGCGATTTCTTTTTGTATATCTATTCGTATTATAGTGGATTGTTGTTTCTCTTCAGAACTAATACTTTAGTTGCTGGACGAACCAGACTAATAACCAAGTGAGGAGAAGGTCAAGATTTCTACGTAGAAGAGGCAAAGTGCGGCGCTTGAAGTATACTTGGAAGTCTGCTGCATATCATTCAATCAGGAAAAGAATTACTGAGAGGAAAGACCAACCGTGCCGTCAATTTAATCCATGCAACTGCAAAACTGCTTGCGGGAAGGAGTGTACTTGTTTGCTAAATGGGACTTGCTGCGAGAAGTACTGCGGGTAAATGTTAAATATAAGATCATCAACATCTAAGATTTCTTAGCCTTGGAACTCATTACCAACATGCTTTATTTTCTGTGTAGTTGCCCAAAGAGCTGCAAGAATAGGTTTAGAGGTTGTCATTGTGCCAAAAGTCAGTGTCGAAGCCGTCAATGTCCATGCTTTGCTGCAGATCGTGAATGTGATCCTGATGTTTGTAGGAATTGCTGGGTCATGTAAGTTAATAAACGATGCAAATGTTTTACTCGTTGGTTTTGTTTTCTAATTGGTCGCGTAGGAAAGGATCAAGAACACATTGCAACCATTTTTTGGTTGTTTAAAATAGCTGCAGATGCGCTAATACCGTCTCTGAATGAATTTGAATATGCAGTGGCGGGGATGGTACGCTTGGGGTCCCTAGCCAAAGAGGCGATAATTATGAGTGCAGGAATATGAAATTACTCCTGAAACAGCAACAAAGGGTGAATATTCGGCGTTGTTAACTATAAAATCTACGACTCTGCAAAGATGAAATTGCTAAGTTTGCTTTATGTTTTGTTGATCTCAGGTTTTACTTGGAAGATCTGATGTTTCTGGTTGGGGAGCTTTCTTAAAAGTACAGTGGATGCAAAACTTGTTAAATAGAAATGAAGTCCTTTAAAGATGGAACTATGTTTAAACTTTTTGACTTGCCTTAAGAACAAATCTTGTTTCTTTTTTTACAGAACAGTGTAAGTAAGCACGAATATCTCGGGGAATACACAGGAGAGCTGATCTCACATAAAGAAGCAGATAAACGCGGGAAGATATATGATCGCGAGAATTCCTCGTTTCTCTTCAATCTAAACGATCAGGCACGTCTCGTTTTCCTCTCTAGGCTGTCTCTTCAAAACCAATTCTACCATAAACCATAAAACTTGTTTTGGTATTTGCTTGCAGTTTGTGTTAGATGCTTACAGGAAAGGAGACAAACTGAAGTTCGCCAATCATTCCCCTGAACCTAACTGTTACGCAAAGGTAAAAAAGAATGCAAGTTAAAAGACACGGTTGGTTTTCACATGATGGGTCACAATCTTACTGGAGAAACTGTATCTGTCTCAGGTCATTATGGTTGCTGGAGATCATAGAGTGGGGATTTTTGCAAAAGAGAGGATATTGGCTGGAGAAGAACTGTTTTATGATTACCGGTATGAGCCAGATCGAGCTCCGGCTTGGGCAAGAAAACCTGAAGCTTCAGGTTCTAAGAAAGATGAGAATGTTACACCTTCTGTTGGTAGACCCAAGAAGCTTGCTTAGTTTTTGCAGCAACCAACATTGAATCCACACACAGAGAAAAAACAAAAAACAAAAACACCAATTTTTTGGGTTATTCCCTTTTGTTTACAGGTGGATGAAAACACTAATCTTTATTATCTACTCTCCTGAAGGAAGAACACTTACAAATCCATACATTTTGCTGAGTCTAAAGAAAAGTTTTTCTCGTCCGAATTACAATTCTTTTTTTTTCATTTTAGGACAAAAGATTGAGTTTTAATTTATGTTTTGTTGTGTCCTAGGATGCAAGACTTTTGTGGATTATATCATTGCATTGTATTTAACGGGAGATAGTTAGGGTTTGTAAATTAAAAGTAAGAACCTCAAAGCTCTCCATGGAAACTTGGTGAGCTTCGACCTGACGTCAACTTCTTTGTTGGAGGTAAATCTTGGGACAAAAAGTTGAAGTCTAATAAGCCGCAAGTTAAAGGTTCAAGAAATAACCAAAAGGGAAAAGGACCAAGTAAGGTCAAGCAACGAATTCAGTTTCACACAGAGCAGTAAACCACATGGTTAAAAACCTATGTAGTGAAAATGTAAACTTCGAAATGAACTGAAAACTTATTAAAACAAGTACGAAAAAACTTTGATTATTAACAGCTAAAACCCAAACTCTTCATGCACTCCTCCCAAGTATATGCAGGCTTTAATTACTAGGAAAACCGGAATGGCCAAACCTAGCCACTATGATTGACATTTTCGTTTTGTCAAATAGCCATGGTTTAGAGTGGAGTAGAGGGCAGGGCAATTAGACTTCCTCATCAGTAAACCCCACCAACTTGTGGCTATATATTTATATAACCTATGAACATTTGTTAACAAAAACAAAAATTAACCTATGAACATTATCTATTATCTATTTTTTGTTTAGGGAGTTTCTTATAATATGTATGTATATACTTGTGCGTCTTTGAAACGTTCCTTCCATGACTAGTTATGGGTATAGTTCATCCTGGAAAGGGTTTCTATGGTATGAAATGTAGATTTGTCGAGATAAAAACAAAGGGTTTACAAAAAAAGAAGGTGGGGTTTATTTTCTGGAGAAGAAAATTACAAAGTGGAGTTGACAAAAAAAAAACAAAATGGTCCATGCGAAGAGTTAAGGACAATTTTGAATAGACAAATCTCCCAAATGGTCCAAGCGGATAGTTTTGTTTTTTCTAGTCTTCGGCCATTCGCCCCAAAATCAATCGGTGCGTGATTTGGAATAATGTGGTTTATACAAACATATTTGTATTTATGGTATCTCTCAAATTCTCTTACTTTTTGGCCAATATATCCTAATTACTTTCCATTTCAAAATAAATGTCGTTTTATACTATATATTTCTCAAAAATAAATGTCGTTTTAAAATTGTAAGTTTGTTTTAATGAAAATATCTGTTAAAAACTATTCGTGATGGACTCATAAACCGGTCCAATAGAAGTTATGTTATAACTGATTCTTAGATTTAAATTAAATCTTAACCATCCCTTGTTAGACAAAGAATAAGTTAATAGAATGTTTACTTATATGTCCTTGTGTAAATTTATATATATAAGACCTATTGATCTAAGTAATAATACATAGAAACATTCAGTTTACAACAATATCTAATTTGTTTCTATTTTGAAAGTGATAAAAAAATATAAATTGAAAAAAAGGTCCAAGAGTATCATGTATGTGTATAAAATAATATTTTAATTTATCTTCATAATTCACGTGAAAAGTGGCAAAACAACACTTACATTGACACTGAGGACGTATATGTAGTGTCATTGTTAACCCTTTATAAATATCTAGGTTTTTCAATTAGTTCACTAAAAGTTTAAACTATAATGCCGTGTGATGGAATGTTGATGATTTTCTATTAGTCAATAGATTTTAAAGTGTTTGTTTAAGCCAATCAGAGTCGCCTAGGAAGAAAAAAACAAATCAGCATTATCATATCAAAATCCTGATTGGTAGAAACCCAATGATACTCGGTGCTGAAATATAATAGAACAGTTGGTATGGTTGGTACGAGTTGGTGCATAAAAAGGTAGTTAAAATGTCGATTAGTGAACTAAAATGTGCTTAAATATGCAATTAAAAAATATAGGCTTTGATTGGTAATTTCTAACAGCAGTGGTTGAGTTCTACCGTTTTAATCGTTACCAATCACAAAAGTGTTTTCAAACGCTATAGTAAAAACGATATTTTCAGTTTTTTTACTCTGTTTTCACTAACAGCTTCTTTTTACGACTTTGCATTATTCACTAATAATTTACTTCCACTAACAGCTAATACAATCGTTTCACTTTTGTTCACCAATCGGACTCCTCAATTTTTAAAAAAATATTGTGTAGACACTATTCTTTTTATATATAACTCAGATAATTCAGATTTAGAGAAACTACCTACTCTGATGAGAAGGGTTTTTGTATCATCCTCTTAAAAATCAGAGACTCCAATGAGAATCGATGCATCATCTGAATGATCACCGACTAATCTTAAAATCCAGAGAACGGTGGCTTAAACTCAGGTGGTAGAAGCTTACCACACTTTCTTTATCATTAGACCAACGCGGAATTGATCTGTAGCAATTATTAATTCACTAAAAGCAAAGAGAACTTCTATAAAGCATTGTAGAAAAGCGTTTGGGGCGTTTAAAACGCACCGCAAGACGGGAACACTCGCATTAAAACGAGAGGACAAAAACATAAGTGGGGATACAGAAACTTATTGTCCACAACACAAAACTGTACAAAGGAGAGAAGAAGAGAAAGAGTTAAGCAAAAAGACACGACTTTTCTGGGTTATCTTTTTCACTTTTGCAGAAAAACAAAAATCTGTTAAAGAAACCCCAAAATAAGCTCTCTTTTCTGTGCACATTCGTACTTTCAGACATTCTGCTACAAATCTTTCCACAAAATTAAGCTTCTATTTTGGAAATTAAAAAAAAAAAGAAAAAAATTGGAATTATTCTCTGAGAATTAGAAACTAAAAGTTAAAAATAAACGTACACTTCATCATCATCTTCTTCTTCTTCTTCATTACTCTGATAATTTAACCCACTCGTAACGTCCTTCTAATGGCTTCTCTTTCTCGAAATCGAAGTTATACCTAAAAAAACTCTCTTTAGTTGTAAAATAAAAAATTACAAATTTAAAGAATTAACAGTTTGAAACTTACTTCTTCTTGAATTTATCCTGAAGCTGTTTCTCTGCTTCAACGAAGAACTCTTCAATTTCCTCCGCCGTCACTTTCTCCGTCGTCGTCGTCGGTGAAGGTACTCTCCCGCTGCAACAACAGTCCGACGATTCTTTAACCGCGGAATCGAAACCGGCAACGATTTGCGGCGAGCTCTCCATAGATTTACTGAGATTTTCAAATAGCTTCCTCTTCGTACTCCTGAGAAAATTAAAACTATGAGGAGAGAGTGATGAATCTCTAAACTAAATAATAAATAAGAACCGGGAAAATGAAAATTCATAAACCTTCAAATTTTCAAATGATTTCAATCATTTAAACTCACCGTCGATACGTCGACGTTTCAGTCTCGCCATCTCTTTCCTCCTGCAACAACAACAATGAAAAGAAATTCAAATTTTCAAAAAAAAAAAAAAAACGGAAGATCTAAATTAAATTCTTTTTTTTTTTAAAACATTAAATAAAATTCTGTGGAGATATTAAATGATTGTCATCTACAGTTACAAGAATCTAGAATCCATATTTAATTCATCGAATCACCTCAAGATCTGTAAATCCATTTTTTCTACTACTGTTATTAAACTCGTTACTCCCGCAACAAGACGACGACGAAACTCCGTTACTATCTGCGACGGAGCTAGTTTTTTCCGATCCACCGACGTAAACGATTCTCCTGCTACGAAGCTGCATATACGTAGACGAAACTCCGATTCCAGCTTCCACCATCGTCCCTTTAGCTTTTCTGCATTTCCTCACCATGGTGTAGCTTGCGTGTTCGTGACGTTAAAGTCTCCGAGAGAGAGATATTATTAAAGTTGAGAGGACGAGGAAGACGAGAGAGAGGAAGAAGAAGAAGATGGTGATGAAGGTTTTGCTTTAACGGTCAAGATTGAGTTTCGAGGATGGCTTTTTTTTTGTTTGTGTTTCGATAGAGAAATGGCGTGTTTGTGTGGTCCCGTTACAGTGACGGGGAATCTTTGACGGGGGAACTGAAGGCGCCGTTATTTGGATCGAATGGTGTTGTAGAGATGGGAGTGTAACGTGTCGGTTTTTGACGGTGACTTAACGGGACGGGAAGAGGGTAGTGGCGTAATAATTGTGGCGTAACTACTTTTTAAAAACCCTCCCATCTATCGCTAAATCACAGATTTGCCATTACGCGGACCAAAAATAATTGTTATTGGCTATGGTTTGGTTATTAATTAATTATGCTACTAAATTGATGATTTTGATGGTATGATGTGAATGACACATGTCTGTTAGTTTCGTGGTCATTTTACACATTTACAAGCATGTTTGGTTACAAAGTGAGCTAACGCCTAACGGCATTGAATATGTTGTTCTCAATCTTAACATTCAGACAGAAGTGAAAGTACTTGTATACATTTATTATGCATATTAGCTAGGCTTATATAGTGCATAAGATAAAAAAAAAAAAAAATTACAACAAGTTAGAGTAAAATTTAGAAGAAACAAAAACTAAATAATTGATCAACTAGTTGACTTCTATAATTTTAGGAGATTACTCTAAACATAAAACTAATTCAGAATCCAACATTATCTCTTCTAAACTAAATGCGGTATCATTCAGTTTAAGAACTCTTAGCTTCTTTCACAACATTGTGAAGACTGTTAATCTAGTGTTAACCGTAATAGCTTAGCAATTTGATGGTTTGTTCCACTCTAAACAAGTATTTGACAATTCCTTCCTTTGTAAGATCCTTTAGAAAATGAAACTTTAACATTGATATGCTTATAACTTAAACCATGAAATATATTATTCTTTGACAGTTTAATTGTTTAACTGTTGTAATACATGATTGTAGTGCTATCCGTCTGCTCTCACCCAAATTTCATTGCCATGCAAAATGCTTCTTAAATCCCCAAGAGACAGTCAAAAGAAACGTATATCGACTTGTGCTCCTTCTTTCATCTATATCTCCGACATACATCACCGTGTGTATAATTAATCACTTTAACACTCCAAGAGTTCATGTCTTGTAATATCCAGAAAGATATAGACATAGTAAAATTTTGTGTAGCCTGCATGTGTTGCTCTTTCAGAGCTGCCATAAATAAGCTGATTAAGCACACTGCATACGTTAAATCTGGCCGTGTTAGTGTAATGTACATCAAGCTCCCAATCAATTTTTATACATTAATGTTGAATCCAGTTTATTTCCTTCGTCTTCTTTTAGGGAAAATAACATGGTTTATCTGATTATAAACCAATGTTATTTTACATGGTCCCTTATTGGACATAAGTTTGGTATGATGTTGTTTTTCTTCTTCTTTCTGTATATGGGGTTTTATATAATATATGTACTGTTTGGTCATATTCAGTTTCTTGAAAGTGTGAGAAACATCATAGTTTGATACAGACTTTTATCTGTAAGACATCACTTTTAATATGATACAGATACTATAGTACTACTTACTAAACTTTTAGATCCGTTAATATTGTTTGTTTTCTCAGAAGAATCAACCAATCAATTCACAGACATATCTATTTGCATTAAATGAAAGCTTTGGAAACTTCAACTATAGTGGCATGACGTAAAGAGCTCGTATTTGTATAGTAATCAAGAAATCACGTACTAGTTACATTCTTGGGATCGAAGATGAATATTCTAAGAATCTCATTTTGTCTCTTGATGTTACCTAAGATGCTTCGTTGACTCTAACTTCTGCCAGTTCTTATAGTAGTACGGTAGAGAAAACTTACTAAAGTAAGAGCTAATGCATTAGAGGTTTAGGAAAAGTTTATGGCACAAATTGTTAGAGAAAAATATGTTAAAAATTTTGTGGGTCTCAACACAAAGTGTTGAAACTCTCCCTAAAACCTCTAATTTATGAACTCCTCTCTCTTGAGGTTTACTAGGTGGCAACACTCCATTGAATAGATCTCTTATTTTTTCATTTTTTTTATTTGAAAAAAGAAAAAAAAAAGTTATTAAAATATTTTTCTATAAACTCCAAGAAAAATTTCAATAATGTGTATGCTCTAAGTATCTTAGTTCGTAAAGACAAATAAGATACTTATTTTATTCATAAAAACAAAACAAAATTGCACATTATGATTATTCAATATTCAAGACAAATAGTTTAGATCTTGACAGTGCATAGTCGAGGCGTCGTGCGATATTTAATTATGCTACCTTTTTTGGATGGTAAATTAATATTTTTGCTGGTATAACTGTTGTCATAGATCCGAATACCTACGGCATTAATTTTTTCTGAATCAATGGTTTGACCAATCTAACAGTGAAAAGAATCATAGATTCGAGACAACTGAAAATTGTTGATTTAGTTTTGTGAAGTGATGAAGAATTATAAAAGTAAAAAAGATATGTCCAGCCAAAAGTGATTAATAAAAGACCAAAAAGGAATCGCACCATATGAAGGAGTCACACAGTTTGGATTCAGGTTGGAACTTTGGATTTTCGGGATTGGTATCAAACTCATAAGTTCTATTCGAGTATTTTTTTTTTTTTTTTTTTTTTTTTTTTTTTTTTTTTT